>JAPYYV010000833.1:0-27901 GCA_030522625.1 Copidosoma aretas
AGAACTTCACATAATTAAAACACTCAAATTTAGTTATATGTAGTAGCATGAGCTGTGGACCCGAAGTGAGCCACTTACGGCAGAATCACCCATATATATATATAGTTTAACAAAACTCCATGCGTGTGTATTGGAGCGAAAACATGAAATTCCGCTTACTGCATCGGCTGGGGGTGAACAAATTAAATGTAAAAAATTGCTCAAACCTGAAGCTCCTGCGGCCTTTTAAAAAAAATATCCGCATCATTAGGGCACATAGCTTTGACGCGACTTGGTTGCTCGAAAGGAGTCCTATGCACATTAATGTATGCATGTACCTGTATCCACAGTGTGCGTATATGGTACAGCGCAGGTATTATCAAAGGAACGCGAAAGGTTTACCCAGAGATCGTGGATCGGGCGCATGTATATAGTCACACCCATTGTGGCACACCCCTATTGTATGTGCGTCGCTCCCTGGGAGCAAGAGAGAAAAATGTCGGGGAACAGCTGCAAGGAACCGTTACGCTCTGGGGGCACTCTCCACGTGACCGTATACGCTTTCGGGGGGCAAAGGGGGGAGGAGGAGGAGAACCGCGCGTACGACCAATATTGATTGCGCTTCCCTTTTCTTTTTCCCATTGTCATTTGTAATGCGTATGTATATGTGCGAGGAAGCGACTTTGGAGTATTTTAAATGAGTGTCGCGTCGGAAGTACCACGAGACAGGGTCTGCACCGTCTCGACTGCAGTGAAGTAAGTATTCACGTATTCCGTGGGCGCGCAGGCCCAGCTTATTTTCAGATTATCGGTCCTGATAAGTATAGGGAGCTCTCTTTTGTGTATTTTTTTTATACGCTATCGTTCGGAATTGGTGCTGCTTGCTTGTACCCGATGTATAAGTATACGTGGGATGTTTTGTCGCGTGTACGAGAAGGGATTGCCGTCCACTGTTGGGTGACGTAATTTAAAATTAATCGAGTTCGGACATTCGGACTCCAAAAATGTCTAAACCAAAGAGATCAATCACGAATGATTCATCGTGATTTTTGAATAAAGTAAATTTAGATGTTCAATTAAATGGTGCGTCACTATATTTGATTCGTCCAGTGTTGAAAAAGTATACGATTCAAATAGTACTATAGTATATGTAGGATCAAGAATTATTTAAAAACTTATGTGTGCAGTCTGGAAAAACCCGGGTGCGCGTGCAATAATAATCGTATGTATTGCAAGCTGCCGAATATAGATAGTAGTACTCGATAGATGCATGCCTTGAAAATCTCTGAATTAGAGAAAGTTACGAACGGGACGTTACATACTAAAAAAATTAAATGCATTTAAAATATTTGTGTATTTTAATTCAACAGAACTACAAAATAATACACAATTTAAACAATGATGAAACATAGGCTGTGATAGCACGTTTGTTTCGTCTTTTCGGCATGACGTTAACGTATGTAAGTATTGTAAGTACGTACGCGTCGTATATAAGTTTTCATTACAAAAATTCATGTTGAACACAAAAACTCTGGCTTAGGTGGTACGGACATCACGACTGATTACACACGCAATGATTTTGATAGGCGCGGCACGTTATTCTGCTGGCTCGGAGAACAAAAAACGTTGGCTCGTTCAGTACAAGTAGCGAAGAAAGTAGCGATTTTTCCCTACATGTATGCTCATAAAAGTATTCATCCATTCTAATAAATTGTTTGAACTATAAGAAATGCTTATTATTAATAAGTATAATATACATGAATAAGAACCCAAATGGGCAAATGTCCTCTCGAGTGCATTATCATCGCCTTATAAGGAATTTAATTCGGTGTTAGCAATCGCGGCTCTATCTGCTACCACGTGACTGCCTCTCTCGTGCCATCTCGTGTTTCAGGGTTTTACTAATTTCGAGATTGATTCGATTTATTTCAGATTCTTTGAAAATATTTTATCATTCGATACATTTTATTTTTCAAACAAGTCAGGCATGACTTTTACGTTCACACAAGGCCTATTGAAGATTACATTCATCAAGTGCTGTATTAAATATATCCGGCAACAATTAGAAAAAACAACAGCAAAGCAAAATTCAACATTTAATTGTTTTTTTTAGCTCGATCTAACTAGATTCGATTCGATTAAGCTCGATCATCGATGTGTGTAATGCGTATATATACTGCGTGCGAGAAAGAGCAAGAAAAACTTCGTGTTCCTTCTTGTGTTTTGTGAAAATAAGCTATCAACTTTTCAAGTGATCATTTTTTTATTGTGCATTTCAATAGCGAAAAGAGTATCGGATCGATTAAATCAAAATGGTGAGTACACAGCTGATACCGAATTTTGCAATGTACGCGAAATGGGGACGGTCAAGCTAAATGAGTTGCAGAAAAATTGCACCGGTCTCTGACTCCGAAAATGACAAATAGTGCACGTGCATGTGATTCCACCTTTTAGTGGTTTTTAAATTACATATGTTATAAATTACACGACTCAAGACAGATCCCTTGGGGTTCGGTTGCTCATAAAATACAAACGTTGTTATTTGATCAGGCCCAGTAAAGCGTACAAACGTCGTCGACTCATTTGTTGGTTATGAGAAGACACACAACATTATAAATATACATGCTACAGTAGAACGCGATGTGATATCAACTTATTTCCTTTTCAGGTATCGCTAAATCCAGTGCAGATATTTAAACATGAGGCGGAAGAGGAGAAGGCCGAGACGGCCAGGTTGAGCAATTTCGTGGGTGCGATAGCCATTGGCGATCTGGTCAAGTCGACCCTGGGATCAAAGGGAATGGACAAGATCCTCGTATCTTCCGGGCGCGACAGGGGGCAGGTGCAAGTCACGAACGATGGTGCCACGATTCTCAAGAGCGTGGGTGTCGATAACCCGGCGGCCAAGATTCTCGTCGACATGTCGCGCGTCCAGGATGACGAAGTCGGTGACGGCACTACCTCGGTCACAGTGTTTGGTAAGTTGTTTGATAATTGGTTGAAAACATTTTATCAAAGTCTTTAAGAGGAGTACAATCATAAAACTGTCATGTACTTGTAGCCGCTGAACTTCTGAGAGGAGCAGAATTACTGATTGGACAGAAGATCCACCCACAGACCATTATTTCTGGATGGAGAAATGCAACTGCAGTTGCTAGGGAAGCTTTGAAAAAAGTAGCTGTGGACAACTCAGCAGATCCCGAACGTTTCAAGGAAGATCTTATGAACATTGCGCGTACTACGCTTAGTTCCAAGATCCTGTCACAGCACAAGGAATACTTCAGCAAGCTGGCTGTAAATGCAGTTCTCAGATTGAAGGGATCTGGAAATTTGTCAGCGATTCAAATCATCAAGAAGAGGGGTGGTACTTTGGAAGACTCGTTCTTGGATGAGGGTTTCCTTCTCGATAAGAAACCAGGCATGTATCAGCCTGAAAAAATCACCGATGCCAAGATACTCATTGCCAACACACCTATGGACACAGACAAAATCAAGGTCTTTGGTTCCAGGGTTCGTGTTGACTCCATGGCCAAGATTGCAGAGCTAGAATTGGCAGAAAAAGAAAAGATGAAGGTAAGAATCAAATTTAATCATCTCATTGGGACTTTTTGATCTTCAGTGTTGGTAAACGTATTAATTGTTTTTCAGGATAAAGTAGATAAAATCGTCAAGCATGGTTGCAATGTGTTTATCAACAGGCAATTGATTTACAACTATCCAGAGCAATTATTTGCTGATGCTGGCATCATGGCGATTGAGCACGCAGATTTTGACGGCATTGAGAGGCTGTCTCTTGTGACTGGTGGTGAGATCGTCAGCACGTTTGATAACCCAGAATCCGTCAAGCTGGGCAAATGTAGTACCATTGAGAGCGTGATGATTGGCGAAGACACGATTCTTCGCTTCTCTGGTGTGGCTCTTGGCGAGGCCTGCAGTATCGTGATACGAGGAGCTACTCAGCAAATCCTGGACGAAGCCGAGCGGTCTCTGCATGACGCTCTCTGTGTTTTAACGTCGACGGTGCGAGAGTCGCGAATAGTCTATGGTGGCGGCTGCAGTGAAATGGTAATGGCATGTGCCGTCATGAAGGTAGCCGCTTCAACACCTGGCAAAGAGGCTGTAGCCATGGAGTCATTTGCCAAAGCTCTCCAACAGCTGCCCACATACATTGCTGACAACGGAGGCTATGACTCGGCTCAGCTCGTTAGCGAACTCAGAGCTGCACACAACTCTGGTGCATTCACCATGGGCTTGAGTTCGTATTATTTGTTTTTAGATATTTTCATTGGTAAATACATTGAGAAACGTTAATGTAAAATAATCTTTATATTTTTAGATATGGAAAAGGGAGAAATCGCTTGCATGAAGAAAATGGGCATCTCAGAATCGTGGGTCGTCAAAAGACAAGTACTTCTCAGTGCAGCAGAAACTGCTGAAATGATTCTAAGAGTCGACGACATATTGAAGGCAGCACCTAGAAAACGTGTTCCTGACCATGGCAGATGTTAAATTATCTTTTTATAAACTTTTGAATAAAACTCACGTCGCGATTATCACATCGAAAGTCGATAAGTAAAACTTTAACAAACGTATTTTTTTTTTTAACTTAATCCTTATTTAACAACGCTTCATTAAACTGCACTTGAAACTGGATACCATGAAGAATAATAATTTTTACTGTTACAAAGCTTAACGTTGAAAACATTTTTACTTGAGTTACAAAGAGATTTCATAGAAAAGTCGGCATAGACTTATGCATTTGAGCGAACATTTCATGTCACGTTGATAAATAAAAGTATTTTCATGAAAAATAATGTAGGACATGGATATTTTTCATTCTTAAAAAGCATTTATATATCGCCATTTATATCAAAACGTCTTTTATTAACAAGCCTGATAGAAATATTCTGTTTGTGAAACAAAAACTTGCTAAATAAATAAAATTTGCATATTTTGTGATTTAAGAGCAGATTCTTTAAAAAAAGTCCGTTTTTTATATCAAATACTTTCATGATTTTTAATAAATATCTTGCTTACAAATACTATGTAAGAAAACATTTCATATTCATTTGTACATCATTCATAGAATAACATTTTCATCACAATATTTCCCAACTACAAAAAAGCAACAATTCTTAAAACCTCTAGTTCTTGAGTAATCAAATAAAATATTTAATAGGCAAATCGAAGTTTGGTCTCGTATCCTAGTTTATCTAGATTAGGTGTGCAGGCATAGTTTATCATTGGTGGTGGTCCACACATAAGTACAATGGTGTCTGGTGAAGGAGGGAACATGTGGTCAGCAATCATTTGATCATTGACAAAGCCAGTGCTATACTTCCAGCCTTCACTGCTTGTATCAACAGTGTACCAAACTTTGATTTGGTCTGGATGATTCTTGGCCACCTCATCAAGCTCTTCTCTGAGTAAAATATCCTTTTCAGTCTGATTTGCATAAAGCAGAGATACTTCAGTTTTGTCCTGAGGATCCTTGGCGATAGCTCTGATGAGTTGTAACATTGGGGTGAT
This sequence comes from Copidosoma aretas, assembly GCA_030522625.1. Taxonomy (NCBI): domain Eukaryota; kingdom Metazoa; phylum Arthropoda; class Insecta; order Hymenoptera; family Encyrtidae; genus Copidosoma; species Copidosoma aretas. The sequence goes on from JAPYYV010000833.1 coordinate 5,509, forward strand.
ACCAGTACCTCCAGCAATCATTACAACCTATGAAAATGTATTTTAAATAACTTCTTTCTCTTTTAAGAAAGTTTATATTTTATGAGACATAAGTATGGTTTTCACCTTAGCAACAGAATATTCAATAGGAGGCTCTTTCCTAAGCAGCTTAATGGAATATTTGCCTTTGCCGTTATAAACAAGCCTACCAGAGGGCCCTCTGACATCAATGGTTTCTCCAATTTTCAAGCTTTCTAAGTGCTGAGACATTTTGCCACCCTCTGGGAATTTGGGATGGACATTTTTGAAGTATACCTAAAAGAAATAAATTTCAGAATGAGCATTGTGCGATAATGAATACATATTGAACAGTTAATTAAATCATAACAAGAAGCCTTTACCTTAACAACAAGATCCATGTGTCCATAATTATCATCACTAGTGACTGGAGTGTATGCTCGAATGACAACTTCGCCATTGACATTGGCACTCAAATGGACGTGCTGTCCAATTGGCAAGCCAAGGACGTGATCTGAACTTGGTAGGCCAAACCTGTACAGCCTGGTGTCATGGCTGAGGATTTGTTTTTCAATCAGTGGCAGAGCATACTTAACTGTTGGATCAACAAGCAGAACTTTCTTTTTTTTGCTTGAATAGAATAATTTTATTACTATGCCAAATGCTATTATTGTCCCTAGGGCAGCCAGTACAGGCAGGGCCTGAAAAAAAAGACGTTACGTTTTAATAGACAAATGGAATTCTTATTTTTACTTGAAAGCATCTATTTCAAAACTCAGGTAAAAGCAAAAACAAACAAATAGAAAAAAAGCAAGATAATTTCCACTCTTGTACCACAATGTAAAAACGTGAAAAAAGAAATATCAAAATAGAGGATGAAGCGAGGGATTAAAAAAAACACAGAATTCAAGTAAAACATAAAAAAACTCGTGCAAAGTTGGGAAACAAGAGAAGTACTTGAATTGAGGTTAATGGATTTAAACGTGTGCACTTTTGGAGTTTCCAAAATAAATAAGTAAAAAGACACAGCATTTGATTAATCGCTCGATTTTCAGGCAAGAAAATCACGCGGAGCAATGAGCTTAAGCCAACTTGCGTAATTACTTAATTCATTAATTTATTACCACTTGCGAAAGTGAAATTGCCATCGAAGTGCAGTCGTCGCCCGTCGGTCCAGTCACTTGAGTCGGTGTCTAACGGCGTTCGTTTTGGAGCAGGTGAGCTAACGAGCACGTGGTGGTGGTGTTTATAATACTGTTATATATACCTGCACTCTAAGATTCGCATGGGACGGTATCACGGTAGTTATAAGTACTTAATCGAAGAAAAAAAAATAACCAGTCGGAGTTTGCCGGCAGGAAAAAGAAAGACAGGTAAGTACTTGGATATCACAATCGATCGGAGGTCATTTAATATAGTGAAGATGTAGTGTCGTTAATAATGATAAACAAGAATTATAAATTACACATACATCAATATCTATGAAGAAAATTGGAGTGAAAATTTTATGAGGGAAAGAGCCCTCCCCAACAGTCCCAACACTCCCAACAACTATAAACGTTACTATACAACTATACCACAGTCGTGCCGCGGGCCGCAGCTATTACGAAACAGTAAATGGGCTCGTCCGGTAATTTTTGGACGTGTAGTCGGATTTAGCATTCAGCACCGGCACAGAAATGTATGCTTTTGTCTGCAGTTCTTTTTTCCCTCTTTTAGGCACTTCACACTGCATATCAAACATCGTGTTAACTATTCAAATGAGCTAATTGTTCGACACGACGCGTGCCATTCCATTGATCGGAGCTCGGATTGAAATCGATGTGCCTTCATTTGCACGGGAATGAGAATTCGGTGCTTATTTTGATACACTTAATTTGTTCTATACTTATTTACATTCCGATCGATCATATATTTCGTACGAAAGTATAATAAGTTGCCGATCGGAAACCGGTTTTGTGCTTTAGCTCGAACGGATTTTTATTTGTTTATTAATAGAATATTAATTGCTAGATTGCTACTGTCTCTGTCATCGTATAAATCATTGGCAATAATGATCGTTGGTTAAAATATACGTGATACTGAAAATCGGCGGTGCATAAACAATGCAAAGATAGTCCATGTAATTAAGACATTTAATTAACAATTGTGTTTGTAAAAGACAAAAATGCAACAACAGTTCAATTTAACACGAAAAAGGTTCATCCTTTTAAATAGAGTTGCCAGTGCGTACTTATATGTATAAAGCAAGCAAGAGAGATACGTCAGAATGTATAAATAAGAATATGCTGCATGCAAAGTAGTCTTACAGACGTATATGAGTATACATCAAGGCATTCTGTTTCCTGTAGCTGTACCTAAAAGTTGTATGTATGTACATGTGTTGTGTAAATGTGTAGTATACAAGGTAGATCTAGATATTACATAAATGTATAGCTTCGTACCCAAGAAGACAGGCGTAAAAAAGAGTGACGATGAGGAGGCCTAACACGTAATGACCATATCTTCCCCGAAGACGAAGAGGAAGCAGAGATGAAGATGGTGGATCGGATGAACGAAAGAAATACACATCAGACGTTACCTCGACGATGCTGGGCGCCCCGGGCTCGGTTGCCGTCGTTTTCATTTTTGGTCCTGACCTTTGGAAGGACGGAGAACGAATAAGCCTTCACACCGAGCACGCACTACCAAGTACTTCGTAGATACATCCAAAGAAGCACTTTTTTTTCGGGACTTGGACGAAAAAACAATGTAATGATGTATTACGTCCGAGACACTACTGAGATCAGTATAGTTGTTCTTGCATAAAATAACGTCGCTCTATATATATGCTAAAAATGACGACGACAATGACACGTGTAAATAATGCTTGATTTTTTCGTCAGGAGAGTATATGTACTTATGCATACAAATACATATATTAGGAGCGAGCAGTCGAGCACGGGTATATTATATATGTATGATTCTCGAGCGAATCAGATCGGATGACTCCCTCCCTTTTTCGTATATTATATATCATCGTCGTACGCATTACATGTAAAATAAAGTACGTGTGTATAATAATGCCGATGCTTTCGAATCGTGAGTTACGATGGTCACATTGGTCACCCACACACTCCGCTCCAGCTTGCTTGTATAACGGTACTATACGGTAGCTGGACGCGGGTGTACAAATGACGCATCTTATCGCATTCGTCGGTGTGCGCGTTTTTTACATTGTGGGGCATTTCCGTACGAAGTATACAAAAAGATATTTCGTCGAACCGATTTTTTTTTCCTCCGGAAACAGAGGAAACTTATCGCAGTTTGATCAACGGAATGTAACTCGTTGTATGCTTATCGTGAACTCAATAGTTAAAATGGATTTTACCATGACGAGTATGACGATTTCCGTGGGCACGGGATTTTCAAACGCCAACGTTTGAGAGAAAAAATTAATCGAACGACGCACGCTTGGAGCGATTCGCTGTTGATGACGAGTGCTATGAGATGCGAAATCGTCAGTAGAGTAACGATGATTTTGTGCGAAAAAGATAATATATATTATAACGAGCACTGTACGTGACGCGTATATAAGTGTATTCCACGACTTTGGGAGTACAAGACGTGCTTCGTTATACTCTTCCCATCCGTGATGCGAGGATTTATTTTGAGAGTGGTATGGTGGAATTTTCGTTTTTTGGTAGACACCTATGTGTATAGATGTGCGCCAGCAAGTCAAGCGTGCGTCAAATGTGATGATCAATCACTTCAAGCTTTCCACCGTCGACCAGTCGACTTTTTTCATTATTTTAAAAATAAGGCATCGTAAAATTACGTTTTGAGAATTAAAAAAAAATTACAATCCCAACGAAATACATTTCTAGAAGTTTTCACGCCTAATTTGAAATGAAAAATTCGAAAGTGACATTCCAACAGAATGTCAAAACTCGTATGGCTCAAAATGATGATCTACTAGGTATATGGATTGCGTAATTTTGCTGGAAAATAATCAAGAAAATTCGATGCGATATATTTAAAGAGATAACGAAGAAACGCGCACTTCTTACAATAATTTTTCTTAAACAACGTCGCAGCATTCACCCTCGCATAATCTTACAACTGACAGATTCACATGCGCTCGATAAACAGGAAAATATTTTTCTTCAATAGCGCAGCTGGAGTACGCAATATTTCAAAACCATATGTTACATCATGTTCATTCGAATTAAAAAATTACTGCAAAGAAGGATATAACTGTATGCTAAACAATTAGTTAATACGGAGGTTCATCTAAATAGGCATATTTATTTTCACGCGTAAGCATAAAATCCCCGAAATAGGCGTTTTTATCGAAAATTTATCGACTGTGAGAGTAATAAAATAGATAAGCTCGGGCCTGCTATGAGCGCCTGACTTCGAAGTATGCACTCGTCGAAGAGAAATGTAAAAGTTTTTCGAAAAACAATAGTACCCGAACCAACGCGCGTAAATTTTTCAATTCACAAACGCATATTATACGTTTATCGTGAGTCAGAAGATATGGGGGAGTCCATCCTGTCCTTGACACAACTCCCATACACATAGATTTATCAAATACCGCCCAATTAAGTTTGGAGTCAACGATAAATAATATACGTTTCCTAAAATGAGACGAGAGTTCGCTTGTCATGGCAGTAGTGTTCCTTTCTCCGAGCAACATGAATGAAGCGATGTTACGTCAACTGATGCTCTGGTACGCATTTTATTCTACTCGTGTATTCTTTTAATTTTTTCCATTCTCATGATTTCGATTAATTTTACGATACATATTCATCCCGCCACGCGAATAAAATATGTTTTAAACTCAAATATAAACAAATGTTTGTTGCTGGATTAAAAATTAAGCAGGAAAAACATATTCTGTGACATATTTTAAATTATAATACGCAGCTGAAAAAACTTTGGAGAGTGTTTTTCTTTTTTAATACTTAATAATAATGATGTGTCAAAATGTATATTGAGTTTGAAAAGTATGTTTGACGTAAAATCAATGAAAATAAATATTTTTATGAGATATTAAAAAACTTCCTCGGAATATTTAGAAAATCCCTCGCTGTATAATATGAATTATACTTTGAAAATACAATTTTTTTTAGGATAATCATAGTTGCTTCGGCCAGTTCCACGACAGGTTACGTTGCACATCCCGATTTCGATCAGTGTGATCGACCCCAGTGCTTTGCCATTGGTAACTGCGCACTTGAAATTTCAATAAAAAACCTCAACAGATTTACGCGCAAAAAATAACACGATTTTATCGTTTTCAGACGAAATTTTCATTAACAACATAAAGTCCCATATCGAGCCGTGCCAAGACTTCTTCCAGTACTCTTGCGGAAAAAATGATTCTCGTCGCATGTCGCACGTCCCGTACACATCGAACGAGGCCTACTCGGATGAATCGACGGTTCAAGACTTGGAGAGTGAGTATATAGATTTTATTTATGTTTTGCTTACTGTGATGATAATAATAATAATAATAATAATAATAATAATAATAATCAATGGATTTGATGAAGGAATAATTTATTTGCAGAAATACTCTCGGTGATGAGCCTGAATACGGAGGAAAGTACCATAGAGGCTTTGAAAATCGAGAAAGAAATTTATCAAAAGTGTCAAAGAGGTCGGGTAGTTTATTATTATTTTTTTTTTATGTTAAATTTGTTTAAAATACATTTCAACGGACGCTTGAATGATGATTTATTTTACATAATGACCGATATATAGTGGGAGCATACACGGAGGAGGCGAAAGAACAGTACAAGAGGCTGTTGAGAAAAAATGTCGGCCAACTGGATCCAAACGAGCACTGGTCGAGTATTGATAAAAAATATGCGATGGAGGGTCTTGGATTTGCCTTTTTCGACATCGATATTGTCCAACGAGAAAATCCCTACACCAGAGAACCTCGCCGTTACATCCTTGTATTTTTTTTTAAATCTTTTTATTTTACGATTGACTCAAAAACCCAAACTTGTCTTGATACTATTTTTTTTGTCTTCTCAGATCAGTCCACCAACAGATAATGTCATGGATATGAATGATTTGCTGATGTCGAGATACATGGATAAGTTGCGATACAATCAGAATAGAGATCCGTACTCTGGCTACAATATCAATATCAATAACGACAACAACAACAACAACAACAACAACAACAACAACAATGATTATGGAACTGATACCAAGTACATAGAGCTGAAAAAATTTATAAATGAGTTCAACAAGGTTTGTGAAACTTTTATATACAGTTGATTGAATAACTGCGAGAGAAAATCGTGATTACGTTGTTTATTTCTTTGTATTATTTTTCAGATTTTGCCGTACGAAAAATTTGACGACTCATTTCACCGAGACGACATTTTTCCCAAGCCTATGACTATTCTAGAGTGGCAGAGAAAGTGGAGTGAAAATGCTTTGCACTCGAATTCCCGAGTAAGACCTCCAAACGACTATGTGGTTCACAAAATAATTAATGTAAAAACCATTTTTGAAAATCTTTCAGATAAACTGGCGAAACATACTTGACACTCTATTCAGCAAAATAGACAAACGCGTATACGAAGACGAACAAGTCATCGTGGCCGACGAGCAGTATTTCTACCGATTGATCGAGCTTCTTCGCCTGTCTTCCAATATGAATACGATTGGTAAAAAACACGTATCCACCATCCCGCATTAAGTCCACTTGTACTTATCAGGTATATGTTTAACGAGTTGATCCGTCTTTTACAGTGGAGTACGTGAATTTGAGATTCGTTTCCAAGACTATTGGATCGGTCATCGAAGAGTACAAGGATAAGTACTCGGTCGTACCTCCGATCAAAGGGTCGGTACATACCGCAATGCCCAATTATAGCTCGAAACAATAATAAATCTCATAAATGATGATGATTTGCAGGCTAGCTTGCACACCGGGTCTACTGGTAGGCGCCGCTCACGTTTACGCGAGGCAGTACTTTCCGCGCGACAACAAAGAAACCGTGAGATCGATTTGCAATTATATATGTATATATTTTTCGGGACGAAATTACGGCTCGGGCAAGGCTCATCAGAGATGATGGTGATTACAGGTGGAGGGTATATTCAGCGCGGTCAAAGCAATAATCGAAAAGCAATTGGGAAGCGACAATTACAACCTGCAGGCGACGTCCGACGCGACGAAGAATTTCCTACGGCAACTGAGCAATTCCAACGTGCTGATTGGCTACCCCGATTGGCTGTACAGCGAGAGATTCATCAAGAATTTTTACGGAAGTCGCGTAAGGAACTTGCGTTTCGAAATTTTTCATTGTAGTATGTGATAATACTATCTCTTGATTTTTCAGATGGCAATCAGCGAGATATACTACGTCAATCAGTTGAGATTGATAGAGGTGCTGTTGAAGCACAAGCTGAGAACTCACGCGGACATGAATTTACCTCTGATCGAGTGAGTATTGAATTTGATGAATCACAGTACGTTGTATGTACTTTATAGATCGTTGACAAAATCTAAATATTGGATTTTTTTATGCTTTCAGCATAAAACTATTTTTCAAATCATTCACGGACGAAAGTATTAGTTTTTCCAAGTATCTCAAACAAATAAGTAAGTATTAAAGTTTGATAAAATTTTTCGTAGTTTTTACTTATACAAGATCGATCGATTATTGTTCAACAGTTTTACCGGTTAGAGCTTTCAGTGAGAATAACTTCAAATTTGTGAGCACTCAACTTTACGAGTGAGTATTTTTTAATCGATGTATTGATATATGTATAAATGATTTAATTACAACAAATTATTTACACAGGCCAATTAATTACGGAGCCGCTGGGACGGTCATCGCTTCTGAACTCTACTCACTGTGGTTGAGTATGTAACAATTAATACTTGCGGGCGTGCAGAAATTAAACAACTCGAGGATAATAATTTTCATTGATTTTCATTTTTGTTTTTCAGGACGAATCGCATACGATCAAAATGCGACTCAGTGCATTCGAAATCAGATGCTGGCACATAGCGATAAGACAGGGGTAAACAAAATAACAAATGCAACAAATAAGAGGCAATTGATTCACAGTTGTAACGAAATGAATGATAAATGCTTTTAAAAAATTTAATTTCAGACAAACGAATACCTTTTGAAAACAGTTGCATATCTACTCGGCTTGAAAACTGCATTTGAAGCTTGGCCGTCGAAAGATTCGTATCCGATCCAGTTCCCGAAATTCGGCGCACTCACGGATTACCGGCTCTTCTTCCTTTCGTTTGCCGAGGTACTTGTGACATTTTTCCCGATTCATTCAAAATATGAATAATAGTATCCATCTATACGGGTAAAAAAAATTACAATCATACTAAAATTATTTGCGCATTCGCAGTCACTTTGTGTTGCCAAAGAGCAGAGAAACGAGTTATTCCGACCTTACGAGTTCATAAACTTTGCGGTGTCGAACATGGCCGAATTTTCGGACGCTTTCCAGTGTTACAAGAACCACAGGATGAACAGGCACAGCAAGTGTGATCCATTGAAATATTAACTAATTATTACGGCCTTTTAATATCTATTTATATTTATATTTATTATGTAAGTTTACCGTATTTTGTGAATATTGCTTAATATGTATTATATTGCTGGAGAATCTCATTAATTTAATAACTTAAAAATATCAGTCATTCATGAAGTGATAACCAAAAGTTCAATCCAAATTGAAATTTAATGTAATATTACTTTTTAATTATAGCATAATTTAAGTCACACAAATTTTTGTACGAAAAAAATTCTTCAATATCGTCTAAACGCTCCAAAAATGACGAAATGTCTTGAAAACTGTATTCATGAATAAATAAAACTTGACAACATTCAATTGCCATTCTATTTAAAAGTAGTATTGTACTTATGTAGTATAGAAATCTACCAATATATTAGTATACACAAAACTTTATTATCTTAGTTATGCCGTTAATAACTGTTGGCGTTGTCGCGCTCCGAAATCGCATGCAGAGGTATATGTGCATTGTGCATGTACTCGTAACGCAGGTTATATATATATAGTATAGCAGCAGAAATAAACAGAGAGAGAGAGAGAAAAAAGTGAGAGAATTGAACGGGACGACGACAGACTGCAATTGCAAATGTGGCTGGCGATTCAGCATACTCAATTATCAGAGAATTATATAAAAAAAGATAAAGGCAATTGCAATTACCGATGGCCGTCCTACATCGGGCTCTGTTCACATGGTTTACTCTGCTGATTTTCCTCATACTGCTCGTCTTGAAGCTCGATCAAAAGATACAATGGAATTGGTTCATAGTGTTCGTGCCTATGTGGCTGTACGACATGATATTGTTGATTTACATAGTGTTCAGTATGGTTGTGTTTTGCAAAAGAAATGAACACGAGATCATCAGACCGTCCCCGAGTAGAATGGTAATTTTTCTTCTGTATTGTTTCACCTGTGAGACGAGGTACTCCATTCTCACTTATCCGGCTCGTTTTAATCATCATTACTATGTGCTTGAATTTTTCTTTTTTTTTTTATCATAGTGGGCAATTTACTTTGGTTTTTTTTTCACTGCATTATTAAGTAACTGACTGAAATCTACGGTCAGTTTTTACGTAATCCAACGTTGACATATCTGTAATAACTTTTTTGTTCTCCTATAGGTGTGGTACATGATTGCACTACTCTTGAAGCTGAGTGCTCAGTTTCTTGTGTGCCTCAAGCTAGAAGCAATAAACTTGTTTCTGCCGTTTGTAATAGTTCTAGCGCCACTTGGTTTATTATTTGCCGCTTTTGCGACAGATGTTGTTCTCAACTTGATGGACCAATCAAATAATCAAGCAATGTGAAATTCTCAGCACAAAGTTTTCCAGAAGGCTCTACAGATTCCAAAACTAGTAAGTTAAATGCTCGTGATAATTTCTTATCTGATAATAAAATTCTTAACTGATTGCATGCTTTGAGTTAATTATGTTTGATGAAAATGAAGGTCAATGATAGTTCAGCTTGATAATATACGTATTGGACTATTTACTCACTTTTTATTTCCTTTGTGTCAAAAGTAGCAAAAAATATTCTGTCAATGCATGATAGAAAAAACATGTGTGCCAGAATTCTAATCATTTTACCTTGTTCCACTTGTAAAGAAAATATTTTTATACCTTTGAAAAGACACCTTATGTAATGAAACTGCAAGTGCTATTACACATGACTTTTGTTTGCTCATCTGATCACAGAGTGTCAAAAGTGAAAAAATTTGTAGGCTCTGAGTAACTAAAATTTCAGTAGGCTCTAGCAGTCTCTAGTTGAATGTTAAGAAGTTCAGTAACAAGGTGGGAGTTTTGGCTTGCTATAAATAAGAGCCAAGGATGAATAGGACAACACTATAAATAAACATAAGCAGTTCTTCGTTATCGGGTCCACTGTCAGTATTTTGTTTAGTTCTTTTGATTGAGCTCATTTATAATTTTGTTTCTTGTCTTTTAATATTTTAGTTCATGGAATATTCTAAAATCACACGTACTCAGTGCTCAACCCTCGTCTCATGTGAACTTGTGTTTCAAAAACCGCTCAAACTTTTTATTTTTAATTAACAAACATGCTAGTGCAAGAGGTAATATTGCTACTTTAATTGCAACATATTTCATTGCTTTCATACTCTGTGGATCATAAATTAAAAACATTTCAATGATTGTATCGTTTTATTGCTTTGAAGCCATTCATAAATAAAAGTAAATTTTTAATTTTCATACCAACTTATATTTTACAGATGATAATTAAGTTAATTTTCCTATGTATATGCTCGACTGTGGCAAAGCATAGTGTGGTCGAAGCTTCTATTTTAGTAAAAGAAGTTTATGCTGGAGATTTGGTAGAGCTGCCATGCTTGAGCAACGATGATCATCACCGATTCATGTTTTGGCAATTGTCTGATCACAGCCACGTCATTAGCCCTGGAAATCCTCTGGATGAACAAAAATATAAATATGAAGTACTCACTGGAAAATTATTTATTAGGGTACTTGTGGTTTCTTTCAAACATAATTGTTATCACTGATTCGTGATTATTTTGTGACCAAATTTAATGTGATTTGCAGGCAGTATCCACAGCTGAGGCGGGGTTTTATAACTGCATATCAAAAGGCATAGAAAATAGTGCAGATATCAACATTAATACTGTGGAATTGATCGTAAAAAAAGACGTCCCAGTGGAGAGTTCATTTGAAGTAATGTCGAATTTGTTGTTTGAATATCAAACGTATCAAATGTTTAATTGTACATCCAATAAATGATAAAATGTATTTTTAGACAAATCTGTTGCGTGGAATGGCTGTGACAACAGTCATTGTCGTTGGTATCGCCGTTACTCTGTTAGTGATTATGCTGAGGAGACAAAAAAATCACAGATTCTTTGGTAAGCCACTATTGATATTTTTCTGTTATATACTATTAAGCTTCTACGTCATATACATCGCCATATAATACACGTAGACGTTATGGAAGAGTCTCGAGAAAATTCTCCCGCTAAATACGTGGGAACAGTTCAGTCTGCTCCGGTAATGCCGGCGCCTAGAACACTCGAAGCTGGAGGTCTTGACAATATGGGCTTGGATGTCGATTTCCCAAAAGTTTTTGAACAAATGCAGACTAGATCAATGCAATAGATTTTTATATCTTAAACCTAAAGTGTACACAAAGCGTGCGATGTAATTTTACTGCCTATGTATTTTGTAATTTGAAAATTTTTGTATTAATCGAGTTCAAGTTTTTGACGGTTTTTCAAATTGTGCAATATCATTTTGTAAATTTACGGTCTTAAACTTGAGAGACGCCTAGATGAACAAAAAAAATTAAGTAGTTTTTTTAAAAATAAGTGTATTGTGTAAGTGGTGGTCTAGAATATTTAAGATAAAAGTATTGTAAATATTGCGAAATAAAAAATTTTATCGAGTTTACTTTCATTTCATTTAATTAGGAAAATAAAAAAAATCAACTATTTATAAAACTATTTACAAGTTTAATTTGGATTTAATATTTCAAGGCGTATCTGATGTACCTGGTGTAACATCCATCATACTGTCGTCGACAGTTGTATCATCATCTTCATCTTCTTCAGGGTCGACTTCTGTTTCCAAAAATCTAATTTTTCTTTTGTTTTCGCTAAGAATAGCAGCTACTTTTCGCGGACCACTAACAGCGAGTTTTCTGGGACAAATATCTAGAAAAGGCTTGGATAAACTGGGATCTGCCACTTCATTTAAATTTACCACATATTCTGGCTTCATGTTAAGTGGATCGTTTAATTTGGCATGATTAAGGGGTAGTTGAATTAGACACGACATTTTATTCTCATCATTCAAAAGCAATAAGCTCAAGAAATCTTGAGAATAAAATTGCAAGTCTGAAACTTTTTGTTCTTCCAATCGTTTTGAAGGAGTTGATGGAGCTGTATAAACATTAAGCTATTACTTGATTAATTAAAAAAAAATTTACTTATTTCTCGAGACAAATTACCTTGTTTGTTACCAACATCGATCTTAATTGTTTTACAAATTAATGGATCGTTCATAGCTGTAAAATCGATTTTAAACACCTGAAGTATTTTGAAGTCATCACTAGGAACAGCAAACATCAAATTCCCATCATTGGTTACAATTTGTGAGCATAAAGTGTTTGTCACAGAACCAAGCTGCATAACTTTTTGTTTGAAATGGTTCGTCAAGTCGTGGTATGCATAAACAAATAGCTCGTTGATGGCCTTGATAAGGCTAGCATGCGCTTGAAGAAGAGAACATTCAAAATCTTGACTAATAATAAGAGGATGATTTTTTAAACACGTATTCTCGACAAGCATAGCAGCCCATTCACTTCCTTCCGGGCTAAAACAAGTTTGCAAGGACTCTTCTCTCAAATATTGTCCTAGTTTTTCTAAATTTACAGTCTTACGTGTACTTGCGCTCACTTCTATCTTATCAAAACCACTCAAAAATTCAGTAATATTCGTAAGATCTTGTTGGCTAATTTTACTCATTTCAGATGGAACTCTTTCATCGTTCAATCTCAATATTATTGTGTAAAGCCACCTGTGAAAATAATGAAAAGTATAAATTTCCGTAACCAGTACAACGATCCTTGAGTTAATATTTAACGACATACTTAATAAAAGCTTTATAATCACGCATGCTGTGCTCAATGACTTGTTGAATTTCTGAAGTTTTTGCCAAGAAAGATTGAACGGTGCTGATGGCATTCGTGATCACAGCTTCGTCCTCAAGTCCCAAGGCTTCGTATGCTCCACCAAATCTCGCCATTCCTCTCATTTCCGCCAAATGATATATCAAGGCCATCCCAACACTAGTTAAATGTTTCAGGGCTAATTTCTGCAAAATTATTTTGAATAAATATTTGCACTATGATTTGAAACGTCTTATATATTACCTGTATGTTACTGTAACACATGTCTATGCTGTGACCTAATTTTTTCAAGCCCTTTTCAGTAAGATCCCTTAGAAGGAAGTTAACCAAGTCCGGAGTAGGCACACCAATCATTAGGAGCTCTAAAAATTCTGCAGCCACTGTGCCCTGTGGCTTGTCAGCAGCATACTTGGCTAATTTTTCATCCATCTCCAAGAGGATAGTCTCCCATGATTCTGAAATGGCCATTAGTGTCCTTGACAAATAATCCAGCAAACACTGAACGTGAGCTTGAGTCTGTGCTATCTTGAGGTATAAAAAAAAACAGTTTTTTAATTGTACTTGCTTCGTGTTTGTTTAATATTGTGTGGTCATCATACTCACATTCAAAAAAGCTTCATTATTTTGAAAGAGAGCGCACGATAGCCGGACAACAACTACACACTCGCTGCTCTTCCAACTGGCCCACAAAGCTTTGCCAGCACCACCACTGATTTCCAGCACGGGTCCATTACCAATTGTGACAATACCACATTGAAACATTCCATATATGTACATTATGATTCGACCATTTCCTTGACCTAGCTAAAAGAAAACTGATTTGAATTATTTTTTTTGCACATTCTAATTTCAGCACACTTACAAACAGCACATCCAATGTCTGGGACATATACTCCTTTCTTTCAAACTCTTGACCTCCAAAGCTTCTGCTTAAAGTAGGCAGGGGTGGCAGGTAGGACCCAGTACAAGAAAGATTTATATTTTCTTCACTCTCACCACATTTGGTACAAGTTGGTCGTGTAAGACACAGCCAAGCAATGCAAGTGCAGCGTTCCTCGGACATTACTTTGGCCTTGTGAATAATGTGTTTGTTTTCAATGTCCACCAGGCACAAGGACTTTGAGTTGCCATAAATGATGGCTATGAGTTTGCTGTCCGGCCTCCAGGCGACGTTTGTTATGATGTCACCTTCTTCTGGTGGGCTCAAAAGCCACACTCGTTGCCAGTTCAATCGATGAAGAGCTAATTCTCCTGCAAACATAATTTTGTCTTATACGTTGGAAAGCTTTTAATTATTTTGAAATTACAAGCGTATAAATACAACCTTTGGTGTTGGCTATGGCCAAAAGGTCCATGTTTAAAGACCATTGCATGAGCACAATCTCATTGGGAAGTTGACGTTCTTCCAGGTGTTTGATCGTTCCCGACATTATGAAAAAAAAAAAATATACCTTTGCCCTTGGTTAAGTACTTACTTACTTCTTTATCTTCTTTAAATGCAAAAAGTAAACAGCAGCATTTTTTTTTATTTTCATGAAACACGATATGAGAGATGTGATTGGACTGGAGTCCACTCTAGCTGGACGCTGTACTGGACCTGCAGGTATAAGGTTAAGTTTCTATAATTCCATACTTGCCGGTACTTGTACCGCGTCAACTGTGAGCTTAAAGTATTTTGCATTAAAAAAAATAGTGTGTCTCCTAAGTAGGTAGTAAGTTTGATAAAGCATCATCATTAACTTTTACTGATTAACAATACTGATCGCGGAACGAGGATATCGTGCAGAAAAGCGAAATCAAGATACCTACATATATACAGTGAGCTTCTTATTCCAATGTTTTTCGAGCTTTAGTAAGTAATAATATTTTGGTATCACGTAATCTCACGTTTTTTATCAAAGTTAAACTTTTATTTGTACCGTAAAAACAAGTTTCGCCGACTGCTACTTGATTCTGTTCAATTCTGCATGTAAGAGTCGCAAATTCTGTACACGGCCGGAGTCGCGACACGATACGAGAAAGTAGAAGTGTATTTACCGCAGAATTTATTAATTTTCACAGCTTGGTGGGACAATAGATATGTTACATTTTTAATGTTGATAATCAATAGAACATCGCGTGATAAATAGAGAAAAAATCTTATTATATCTTCAGTCAATTGAAGATGACTGAAGAAATTACAGTTCATTCTTATCCCCTTCATGATGCTGTGAAAAACAATGACATGAGTAAACTAGAAAAGTTGCTAAAATCTGGCAAACATGAAGACTACGTCAAAGATACAGACGGTCAAACGGCATGGGATTTAGCTGTACAGCTCATGGACTGTAATGCGGTAGAACTCTTACTGCGCTATGGTTCAAAGCCATACGATGAAGTAAGTAATAAGTTGAGCTTTTACTAATTTAAGGAACTAAAATTTAAAGTACCGAACTATTTTGTAACCGATTCAAACATGCATTGATGTTCATGCAAAATGGTTGAGCTCTACGTGATACAACTACCTGTTGTTCCAGATTGAACTCTCAGAGAAAAGTAAAAAAGCTATTGATCCAAATAACTGCGTGTACGAGGAGACCATATTATTTGATGCTGTGCGAAAAGATAAAAGAAATGTTATTAAGGCACTAGTACACTGGGGTGTCAGTACATTTCACTGTAATAACTTTCACTGCAGTGCTTTGTATTATGCTTTAGAAAAACCTGATTTGATTGCTTTTCTTCTTGATTTGGGTGTTGAGTGGGATGAAAATCATAATACTTTGAAAGATGCAATGTGGATGGGGATCAAAGACACTGTAAAGTTACTCATGGATCACGGTACAGACTGGGACTATAGAGATAGCACATTTGATATGTTTGACTTTTATATTGGCTGCCCACTTGAATATGCCATTGAAATGGCTAGTGTCGAGATGGTGAAGTTCATATTACTGTATGAAGATACATATCCCAATCCTCCCAATTTCCTTGTACAGGCAATCAAGAATTCAAAAAGTTATGGTGCTGTGAACAAGATAAGCCTTTTAATAAAACATGGGGCTGACGTTAATAATACAGAGTATTACGTTAGTAATGAAACTCCTCTCCACACAGCTGTGCACAAAACTTATAAGTTTGAAGTTGTTTGTGCTCTCCTGCATCATGGGGCAAACGTTCATGCTGTTGATGAATCTGGAAATACACCGTTGAAGCAAGCATTGTTGAGAAATCATCAAGAATACTTTAAAGTTCTTTTATTTTGTATGACGGATATCGTTTTGGATGACTTGATAGATACGTTGTCAAACATACCGTATGAATCAACAGATGAAGGTGATAAAATGACTGGCTACAACAAAATGGAAATATTAACGTACTTATTAGATTTTACAAATGATGTAAAAGGAGGTTGGAGGTATTTAACACCAAATCAGATGATGTATTACTATGCCAAAAGACTCGTAGCTGGCTGGAATTGTAATGCACCAGCACCACAAGAGAAAAGCAAATGGGATGAAGTGGAATATCAAAAATACATGAAAATTTGCACATCAGAGTTGCATATGTTGAAAAAGTTCAGTATATGCAAAAACGTGTCATATTATGACATTCTGCATGCCAACAGACGAGTCCTTGTATCTCTGATTAAGAAACGTGAGGTACGCGAAGCCTTTGTACGACTAGAAACCGAACAGTTTCCTGTTTATGCAGGTTTATTAGATAAAAAATTACTCGACAGTGTTCTTTGTGAGCCCTTTTATGAATCGACGCTTGATGATGAAGGGGACATTTTTCGAGTTCCTCACATGCGACTCCCAGAACATATTGTTGAAGAAATAAGAAGTTATCTGAGTATCACTGATCTGATCAACTGGAAATTGGCAAAATCGATCGGTACAGTACTAAAGACATTAAATCCGGTTGAAATTTCAAAAACAGTGGGTTCGCTGTTTTGTTGTAATTTGGATTTACTTTGACTAATTTGAGTGTGTTTTTGTTGTCTTATTGTCACAAGTAATGATATAATTTTAATAAAATTTGTATTTGAGAAAAATCATTTGAAAATAAATTTTTGATGTTTGAATAACGGTTTCATTCATTCTATAATTTATGGAACGATAAGAGTAAAATGTTAAAAACGATTAATTATACAATAATACAGGCGTACCATACTTTGATACGAAACACTGACGAAGGAAAAATTGATACAGTAATACTAAACTATAAAAATATTCTCGAGAAGAAGATTAGAGCAGAAATTCGGATTTGGATCAATACTTATCTGAAGATTATTATTTCTAAGTTGTGTATATTTAAATTTTCCGCTGAGCTGATTCGACTTTTCCGCTAATGTAGATCTACAACCTACCGACTAAGCTAGTTTTCCTTTTTCGCGGCTTCGCGCGCATTGCCGCGCAATAAGTATTGTCTGATTCTGATTTTGTACTCTGTAGGGACTGTGCTGTGGGTGCCGTTGTCGCATTGTAAAAACAATAAAGTATAATAAAATAATGGTAGTTTGCATCATGCCAGCAAAACGAATAGTTGGTCAGCATCTGTCCCAAAATATTAATTCAGATGTAATTCTTCTTGGACGAATTAAAAAGGCAAGTTTCTCAAGCATCTGATTTCTTAACCTTATATTTTGTGACAATTTATTTGTTTATTTGTTTCGGGCGAGGTTGCGCAAGTTTGTTCAGTTATACTTATTCTATTTAATTATTCTTTATTCAATAGTAAAATTAAAAGATTTTCAAATCAAATATACTAGCATAACTTTTTTGGCAGTGCAATTTTGTTGTTGTTGTGAGTTCTGTATTAAATGTTCAATTTGATCAGTGAACAATTAGTTTTTCTTTTCAAAATAATTTGCCTTCTTTTTTAGGTAAATTCAAATGGAAAGGGTATTGAACTGTTGACCACAGATAATGTATCTGTCAATGTCAACCTTCCCGAACCAATTGACGGGAATTGCGAAGGTCTTGTTGAAGTATATGGAACTGCATTGTCAAAGTCAACTGTCTCAGGAAAATCATACGTTCATTTTTCTCCCGAAATATCCGATAATTTTGGTAATCGTTGTCCACAAAAATATTAATGTGATAATTATTTTATTGAATGTGACTGTTTGTTAAAAAAATATATATTTATTACAGAATCAGAGAAGTACAATGCATTCCTTCTGACACTACACATGATTGGTGATAGAAAATGGAAAATAAGCGCAGATGATGAACCATACTAAATTATTACTTGGTATTTAAAAAAAACGTTGAATTAAGTTTTTTTTTGTATTTATAACATTGCAAATATATTAAGTATTTTCATAAATCTAGTTGTACACATGGTTTTCTCAACAAAAATTTTTTATCACGATAAGGTCACTTTTTCTACAAAAAAAAATCTAATTCCACACTTCATGATTTAGACAGTACCTGTTCCCGTTTTACAAGATGCATCCAAAGAAAAACATCTACATGTGCAAGATGTCACTGGACATTCTGAATGTTGCCTATGGAAAATAAACAGGAAATTAATACGTTTTTAAGTGATTAAAATGTAGCCTGAATTCACTTACTGAAACCAATGTATAATGTGATTTGCATGACCACCATGTCTGCATGTTTGGCACCATGTAAACCAACTGCTAAACTCTGTTATTTTATTTTCATCATCATTTTTATTACCAGAAGGTAAATCAGTAATAGTTCCCATGTGCATCAAACAAATAGCACAACGTGGTAATGGTTTTCTGCAACTTATGCAAGTAGACTGAAAAAAAGATTAATTTGTTAAAAAACTTCTAAGTTTCGAAGCTAAGTGATATTTTTGTTTAAAGTATATAAATGTGGCTCACTTTTACTTGACTTCCTTGCTTTCCATAATTTCTTACTCTAGCAAATCCTTGCATGAATGTGGATATACTCTTACCACAAAAATTGCAAGAGATATACATTTGTTGTGATGGTTTTTCCGATTTAGTTGTGCCCCTTATTATGTCGAAATGGGCTCTCTGATTCCACATTTTCCAAGAATCTAGAAGATTCCTGTAACTGAACGAAAAAATTTTAATTACAAAATATTTGGATGCAAAGGTTTTTTAATTTTTCGATCAACTCACCTTTCGATCCAAAGTAGTACTTCTGGTTCTTTTAACAGATTCTCTTCTAAAGCTCTGATTGCAATCAAACTACAACTTTGCACATCTCCAGTGATATCCAAGTATCTGTGAAGCAATCGAATACCTTCCAAGTTGGCTCCTAAATTGATAAATCCTCAAATGTAAACATGAATTTTTTTCAGTGAATTTAATAGATAAATATAGTTTTACCAGTTAACAAAAATCCAGCTAAATATCCCCCATCAAGCAAACTTTGAGTCAGTTTATTTATATAATCACACAATTTAGAATCTGATAAAAACATCAATGCAAATGCTACCCTGTCTTCCACAGCTACACCATTTTCATTCTTAAAAAATTCAAATTTTTATTGACCAATTAGAATTAGAAAATGAAAGGGTGAAAGGGTGAAAGTGTTGTATGCTTACAAGCACATTTTCATAGGAATCACTATCAGCAGTGAGAAAAGCAAAAGTCGCTCTGAGATAAGGATCAGTCAGTTGAGCTCGTGACTTCAAACACAATTCTCTCCACATGCTACTTTTTTCTTCTGAAAATCCAGATAGCGCCATTGCAACAATATGTAAATTTGATGCTAGAGACATTTTACTAGCACCCCTATTTAAAATTTCGATGGCTTGACGCAAACCTAAATTAAAGACAGATATTGCGGCTGCTCTAGAGTATGTGCCTTCTCTCTCTAGACGTTCTATAAATAAATTATTATAAGGCATATTTGAATCTTTTTCAAATCGCCAGCCGCATAATTGTAGAGCCTTATCGCGATCTGGAGACCTATAATATGACACGAATATTAATTAACTGTAAAAGTTAAATTCTATTTGGTGATTCATGATGACCAACTAAATTTACCTATAAGTTTTGGCAGTGTGATTGGAACCAATGTCTGCCCATGGTCTATGAATGATTTCCGACTTAACAAAACCTCCAGCTTGACCATCCAATTTGAGAACAGTCCTACAAAAATAATTAATCATAGATCTCCAAAGCTTGAAAGTAGTTAATTCAACTACGAACCTAATACCAGGATGTTTCAGTACTCCGGTTGCTATCGTGCCATCTTCTACTAAAGAACGACTGAGGTATAACCATTGCCACAAATTTTTTAAAGTCTCATCTTCAGCAAGTTCTCCATTTTGTGCTAATTCTGGCTAAGGTTGTTTGAATAAAAAACAAATGCAATGAAATTGTTAAAGATACCTGAAAATTTTTTAATATTCACCAATAGACCATAGCCTGCAGTTGCACGTTTCTTTGTCAATATTGAAATATCACCCAAGTCTTTGTAAATTTTATCATTATTACAAATGTATTTAAAAGTTTTGGAAGAATGATTCCAAACGAGATGAGATCTGGCAGACCAATTCAAAGTTATTCTCTCATTAACAGTATAATCAGTCAAACCTGAAATAATAGTTATTAATTAAATACTTCAGAAATAAATCATAAATACATATGCAGCTGTAAAGTATACCTTGTTGGGAAACCCCTAGAAATCTATTTACATGTGTGGGATGCCATGAGAAACTGGTTGGATTGGTCCATGATGGTGCAATGGTTCTCTCAAGAGCTCCAGGCTCTGCATCCTCTCCAACAGTTCCATAATGCTGTATATCATGAAGATAGAGAGATCCTTGACAAATTTACAGTTTGAAATTAATAAAATGGTATTATTACAATGGAAAAAATACCAGTTACAAGCTGCTTAAAATACCAGAATCTTTTTGCAGTGAACCCAATAAACTTTGTCTGGTAGGACACCACAGAACTTTGGTTACTGGTTTTGGTTGAGAGAGAGTGAGGAGTGGTTTTTCAAAGGAACGTGTATCCCAAATAATAATTTGATTATCAACCTGTGACACCAAATAATAGTCATTGTGAGGATTTACTGCTAAACTATACACAGCCTTTGTTGATGTAGTGTTTACAACTTTTACTGAATCTGCAAGGTTTCTATCATTGAATTCTGATATTGCTGATTGTCAAAAATTAAAAATTGACTGGAGATTTATATCTTACCTCGAAAGTCAACGATTTTTAGCTGCTTATTGTTGGCACCGGCAACCAAACACTTTGGCTCATTCTTGAACCAAGAAAGACAATGTATTGTCTCAGAATTTCCAGTTTCAGCGATTGGCTTGGGTGTTTCCACTTGACTGGCATTGTAATGGTGTGCTTTCTCCGTATTGACTGGATTTTTCGAGACATCCCACAAAAGTAAAGATTGATCAGTACGATACTTGTCCAGTCCACAGACCAGCAGATTGGTATCTACTGGATTCCAAGCAACAGCATTGCACTGTCTAGCATGTTTGGGAACTGAAACATCATATGAAAGAATTACACCATTCTTGAATAATGATGATCACAAAACTTTTTGCTTCATATGGCTTACCAAATTCTTTTCCCGATAAGCCTAAGGAGTCAAAAATTGTGGGACCAAAAGTTGCTAGTGCAATTTTTCCATTTGCCTGTCCAACAGCTAATAAAATATCTGGTGCAGGATGAGGATAGATGTCGATGCACTTGACAAAGGGATAACTTGTGCTGCTGGCAAGAAGATGAGCAACTGTTTCATCAGATACTTTAATACCTGTATAAATAATACACAGTATTTATTCAAAGCGATCACAGTGCAAAGAACAAATGAAACGTAAAAAGAGAAAGACTCACAGGATGGTCTTACGCTCTCCTTGAGCTGTGCTATTTCGTAAAGATATATTTCGGTTCCCCAAGTAATAAACTTATTTGAATGTATCGGAGACCACTGAACTTCCAGCTTAACACTTGTCATACTTCCTCGCTTGTTAAATTATTGTAGCCAATAAATATTACAAAAGGTCTTTTATTCCCACATGATAATTTCTTCTGAAAAATTTGAAAAAAACTTGATTGAGATCTAAGTAAACTCAGAAAGTATATGACTCCAAAATCCAAACCAAACAAACAAGTGCACTGCAGGATGCTACGGAAGCCCGTATAGGTCCGCTTGCACGAAGCTGCGCGTGCGTGCCAATCTGCTCGCACTAGGTTGCGTGTGCGCGTCAATTTGCTTGCTCGAGGTT
>JAPYYV010000834.1:0-27907 GCA_030522625.1 Copidosoma aretas
AAATGCGTATGCATGTGTGGGTGCAATTTAATTGCACACACACACACGCATAAAAAAAATAATTCTGTTCGTAAATTGAGTATAGAAGCCGCGTTCTATGTATAAAATATTGAATAATCGAACAAGTTGAGTACGGGAGTCTTAGAATAATTTGACAAAATTTAAATTTGATTTTATCACAGTTTATTACATAGATAATTAAATAGCTTTATATAATTCAATAAAATTTTAACAACAAGACAATTATATCACGTATTCAAGTTCCCGTAGTAAGTTCTATTTATTTGTTCAATTGTTTTTCAATTTAAAAATAATTTAACAATATTTATCGTACTATTCGGGAAAAAATTCTAATGTTATTTTTAAAATGATTTCACATCATTGAGGATGAAAATAGCTTCTTTTCACATTTAAAATCTTACTAATATTTCATTTAATCTTTTTTTTTTAGATAAATGATTGCAGAATAATGTTGTTAACGAAGCCTTGTGCTAATTATTTGGCAGTGGTTTTTTATATTCCTTAGCAAATTATTATGTTGATATTTGGTGGTCTACGACTGTACGCATACATGTATTAAAGAATAAGTTGTTGTATAACATATTTAGCCATACTATCAAAATTATCAAAATATGAGGGATGACACGCGGAGCAAGCAAGGGGCATAGCTCGCCTAGTATACAAGTACAGAACCACAAGAACATTGCCCATTATAATGACTTGAACGCGTACATAACAAAGAATAAGACTAATGATTAAAAAAAAATGGTACCATACGAAATGAAACCAACAACAAATCAATATTAGTGTAAACCAATTTTTGATATTTGTAATTTAAAAAAAAGTTTGATATCGGTTGATGTGTCATCAAAAATGTAATCAAGCATTAGTAAGTAGCGGGTATTAACTAAAAAGCGGTGGACGGGCCAATAATCAAGATTTTTATAGAAGCTTGTTACTTCAATAGCCATCGTAACTTATGAAAGTTTTTATAACATTGACTTTTTAAATTTCGAAATAGTGTGATGTATACGCAAACAATTTTTTTAATACAATTCCTTTCGTTACGCACTTATGATGTGTGTTTTCTTAAGGACTACGTTCTGTCTACGTACCTGTCTTTTATTGGTTTAAAAAACCAAAACTGAATTCGCCATTATTAATATGTATGTACATATTTAAGCCTACAATATTACCGTCAGCTACATTATTTTCTTAACTGTCTTCCTCTTTATCTGTTTGCTTTTCTTCGTCATCCTCCTCCTCCTCTTACTTTTCTTCTTCTTCTCCTTTAATATGATATTCTAGATTTCCCGTCTTACGATTTTTTGTTAATAATTATACGTATTCGAACAAGATATATTCTATACATCTTGGCAATTCATAGCCCTTATTCTAAGTACATATTTTGTATGCTCTCTCTATAATAGCGTGACTATATGACTAAAAAGTGGTAGATATGGTTACATATGGAATTGTTTAATTCGGCCAGATAACGGAAAAAAAGATTTATCTATCGTTATCTAATGTCTTTGTTAATAGCACCAGTTAAATTTGCATTGCGCTCCTTTTTTTATTCTGTCATTATTACTAGATCTGCTTTATATACATTAGAATGTCAAAGTTTTTAACATTAACAGTACATCTTATAACATTCATCTTATAAAATTCGAAAGAAAATAAATTTTGGAATAGTGCCATGAATAATTTTAAAAAGGAAGAAAAAAAAAACAGTTATTTTATGTTCTGGTCAGGCCTACTTCTAATTTGTTTGCACAAGAATAAGGTTTTTTTGGTTTTAAATAAAAAGTGTCAACTGTTACAGAACGATATCTTGCAAATTTTTGATAAATTTTTACCAACATACCAAGTATCTCGATAAATATCTTGCAACACACCGGAATCGGTCCATGGACAGAAGATAGCGTAAATGTGTAAAAAACTTAATCACTTTTGGGTTTTATCAAAGAAAGTTCTTGTGACTCTTTATCACTATCACTTGAAATCCTAACAGAAACCTATTGATTAATGGTCTTCAATAGCTTTGTTTTGCTTTCCAAAGACTAAAACTTCTCAACGGCTACTGTTCTATCTATTTTTGAGATTTTTTGACGACGCTTGTAGCAACATTTATCGCTGCATCCATCTTTCGTTGATCATTCTTCGATTAGACCGTTTCTACCTGTTCCTTCTTTGCCTTCGGCATGAGCGATTTTCACTTTTACGTTTTTCTAACATCATTCTCTTTTTTTGTCCTTTAAGCGTGATAACTACCTTTTTTGCCTTTTTTTTACATGTAGGTAAGATGAATTTGGGACGGATTGGTGATTTTAGCGTATTCTCTCCGTGTTCACCTTTAATCACGGCATCAAATAGTAGAATTATTTAAGACCTTTAAACAACTTTATAATTTTATTGTATTACATCCATTTTTTTAAAGTAAATATCAAGATACTCAAAAAAGAGTATAACTTCAAAAATACAAAAAAATGACTGTGCAAAAAAACTTCTAAAGTGTTGTAGTGGTTTTTATTATAGTTTAATTATTTCTCTTCTTCCTTACTTGTGTATTGATTAATATATTTTTTTCTAGTCTATCAATGATTAAAAGAAAATGTATTTCAACTATTAAAAATAATCTGCGAAAATTTAAAAGATTTTGTGAAAAACAAGTTTTTTTGCTCACTTAGTCCGAGGGAAAGTCTGACCAAATGTACAAAATAAGTACTGATTTTACAATTTTTCGACTCAGAAAATTTAAATGTAGCTATTTATATTCCTTACGATTCCCTTATCACTTCTTTGCTTGTATTTGTACTATCGGTCAAGAAAAAAAATTGAAGCTAAAGCACTTAAAAAAGATGATATTTAATCACGACTTCACATTTTTAAAGTCTGAAATTTGGATCTATCTAGAACAACAAATTTTTTCTATCAAACTATATGAACACAATTCGTTTTAGATGTAAAATTGACACTAAGAAAAACACGGATATACGCTAAAATTTTTCTTGTTACAGTAATAAATTTCAATCTTAACAACTACATTTACTTACAATCTTATTTGTACTTTGAAGATGTGCTACTTTATCTAAATCTTATCACTTCTTTTTATTTATTCTGCACGTCACTTCAAAAAAAAAACTATTATTTGAAAATATTCTATTTTTAATGAATGTATCTGCGCTGCTTCAAATAGTTTGTAAAAATTAGTGAACCCTTAAAATTTATGGGTTTTTAAGATATCTTTATATCTGCAGGAGTTAAGGAATGTTGTCACCTACAAAAATTTTTTATAATATTTTCTTACCACGACTTCTTAATTTATCTTTATTTGTTTACCTTTCTAGCAGAAGAATACGTGAGAGTAGATTTAATAGTACACGTGTGTTATGCTATGGTGGACACCCATAAATAATCATTAAACAGTTTATGAATTTGATATTTAAACTTTTGACCGAAAAATCTGTGGCAAGTATACGGAAAAAATGTTGCGCAACAAAACAGCGTGTCACTCAATATAGAACTAGAATTCTTGGTTATATGCATACAAGCACTAAATTTTGACGAGCATGGTCCGTCCTTCTGAGTGCAAATACTGCCAGTACATTAGAAAGGACTATGCATGCACGTCAAAACTTCGTGCTTCTTCCCATGTAACCTTGAATCTCAGTATTTCGTAAGCTGATGCGTTCTCTTGACGTGCAACATTTTTTCCGTGTAGTCGGTATCTGTTGCAGCTCCGTCCACGATAGTGGCTTCACTTTTTATGGTAATGGTTTTAATTTTTTGCTAAATATACCTTTTTATCGATGCTGCTTGTAAGATTTAAACCATAGATAAATTTAGGTTGGAAAGCTGGAGAGAATTTCAGAATTGCCCTGCATATAGCCTGAGTCCTGACTAGAGGTACGATATGATATCAAGGAGTATAAATAGACACCAGTAAATAATTCCTGCATACCTTCAGCTAACGTTGTCTGAACGATAACGAAACAGTAAATTAATCCTTGAAATGAACAAAGAGGGCAAACGAAGATAGGTCATCATCCAAGTACTAACTGTGCCACACGCAGTAACTTCGGTAAATTTTCCTTTAAAGGATCGGTTACTTACATACAATTTCATGACAGTCGTTAGCTTTTTTTTGCCAAAATAATTTGCCTCTTATTACCTTAGAATTTGCCAAATTCTAGAGCACCATACAGTTTGTAATTGTTTGGCATAGCGATTCTTAACTGTGCATTGTTCACGGATTCCCTTATAGGATAGGAAAAAAACATTGATTTTTTTAAACGTAAAGTTCTACTTAATTACATAATCGTCACGGTAGCGTTCATCAGCAAACTGCTAAAGATTTATTTCTACTATAATTACACCTCGTAATATCAGAAATCAATTTATAACACTTCTCCACATTTAAATATCAATGCAGCTGATACTTATAGTCATCATTATTCATATCCATGATTAGTTCCTCTTCAACGCCATAAATTGTCAACAATACCGGTTACTGAAAAAAAAAATTAAAAACTACAAGCCAGCAGGGCATACTTTTTTCCTATGGAAGTTGGCAATCGTTGCGGCAGACACAAGAGAATAAACACACGAAGAAAATATTTACCGTGGATGAGGCGATGTCTGGAGGGGGTAGTGCGTTGATACGCCTGTGAGAGCTCATAGCAGTTTTGCCAGATTGGGCAACTTGTAGACGATTGGGCGACTTTAAAAGTCCAGTTATGACCAAAATTAGAAGTTGGACGACCAGTCACCAATTAGGCTTCTTTAAGAGTTGATATGATTGTCGACTAAAATGAAAAATCTGGTGTCCAATTTTCTAACCTTATCAGATTTGTCAAAATTATTTACCATCGGTGATAAAATTTAGCTGTTATTTTTACTTTTCGGTCCAAACACATAGTAAAAACATTTTAAAGTCGTCTTGAAAAGTATTGGTATTCAACAAGGATGCTAAAGAATTAAGTTTTGGCAGCTCCATTCGCAATAAAGTAAGATTTAAAGATATTTATTAACATTTTTTCCGTAAAATGTACCACAATTTGGCATTTTTTTCCCAGCAATTTTATTAAGAGATCTAGATTTATGGAATGGGGCGACTTTAATACCCTCTTCTTGGTAACTTGCTGTAAAAATATCTGGTAACACTGGCTCACAGTAACTCAGTGGTAGAGCGTTTGCCATTCGCCCGAGGGGCTCAGGAGTTTGATTGTCCGCTCCGTCCATTGGTCGGTACATTTGTAGGGTTTTTTCTCTCCATATGTTCCTCATCACTGTGATAGCTTCTGGCTCTTCAGTGTAATACTGTGTCGACATATTCTTCGCAAGCTATTAAGCCGTATGCCTGTGTCCTTCAAGCATCATAAATCTAAAGACCCTACAACCCCAATAACACCACGATTTTTATTCCTAATTTTGATGTTGATGTTAAAAATAACAATTATGTAGCTTGTGTCTGCATATATACTACATTATACAGCGCAATCATTTATTTTTGAGCGCTAAAAATGCATTATTTGTATTAAAAATTATAAATAATTTAACTTTGTCAACGAGCTATTGTCAAGTGTGATAGGGGCAATAGATCCACGACGTCTTGATAATAAAAACATAGCGAGCAGATTAACGATTTCTTTGATCGTTTGTCCTATAATCCATTAATATTTGTAGATTATTTACATAAAAAAAACAGCGAGATTAGCTGGACTTTCCCCGAAAAATCAGTTTTCTTAGGATTTTTCTTAAACTTGCAGAACACATTAGTTTTGGTTCCCTTTACGAGATAATATAAGATATATTTCGACTTAATATATAATAATACCGACATTCAAAATTAGGTTATTAGAGTTTAAAGTCGAGCCATTTAACATGAGATGCATAAGCTGACGTTGCTAAAAACGAATAGTTTTACACATAACAGACAGAGTTTTCTTATGATTTTTTCAAAAATAGATATGTGGTAATACACGATGTGAGGGACATAACGTAATAAGCGATAATTGTGTAGCGGCATTACATTTTGAGAAATTTAGGTCAAAAAGAGTGGCTTTTTTGTCATTTTTAGACGGTCTCACGTGGGAAAAAAGAATAAATCTTTAATGTTCTAATGTTGCATGCTGTCTACGTCGATAGTATGTAGTTGACTCAAATCTTGAAGAAATAATAAATGAATAAACTCGGAGTAGGAACTAAATTATTGTTATATATTTTGCTTCTAAACAAAAGTAACAAAGAAGGGTTGTATGGCGTTATCAGATATAAGCTTGAAAGAGCAGTGGTGCCCAACTTACTTTTTTCTTAGTAAGTGTAAGCAAACACCTACTAGCACCTGACTATATAGTTGAGCACGACTGTAGCCATGGAAGGTTCTTCAAAGTGATTAAATGAAAAAAAAAAATGAATGAACTATTATGGCTTTATGTTGCCTGTTCTGATAAACTATTAAATAAACAGCTAGAATAACAAAGTATAGGCTTGTCTGTATCTATTGTTTTATTTATTCATTGTAGCAATTAAAATATGGGCGGAGATTGTATTTTTCCTAGGGTAGAGCACTGTGCTTACCTTTGTAGTAATACATCTGCAGCTGTAGTAGTCTTCATTGAAGCATATTTTCTTGTAATATTCTTCGATGCAGATTAACAGGCTGTGATATTCTTCGACGCAGATAGATAGGCTGTACTTTTCTTCGACGCCACTCGGCAGACTGTACCAGTCTTCAAGGAAGCAGATTTCCTTGTGATATTCTTCGACGTTGATTAACAGTCTGTGCTTTTCTTTGACGCAGCTTGGCGGCACTTTTTATCTTTATGGGAGCGCATTTCCTTCTACGTTTCTTTGAGGCAGCTTGGCAGGCTGTATTTTTCTTTGACGCACGCGAGCTGTTCTAGTCTTCAAGTCAGTTTGTCTTCTCATGCTGTCCTTCGACATAGCTTGGCGAGCTAGTATCTTCTTCGTCGTACCACGCATGCCTTGCTTATCTCTGTCTAACTTTGTAAGCTGAGCTTATCTTCGTACAGGGCGTCGATATATCATATCTAAAATCCTAGTTTAAAGTGATTAAAAATGATATATATGTGGGAAAATTCCGGACGAATTTCGACAACTCTACTAGTCTAATATGCAAGCTTTTAATTACATTGATAGCAAATACTGTTGGCAAGGAAGTTAACCAGGAAAGAAGTGGGCCTGGCAGAGTTCAGGTCTCTTGGATGTTGATTAGTAAAAAATTAAAGGATTCACACATATTAAAATAATGCAGCATACGCTTGCACCTAATTAGTACTCTCTGTAGACTTACAGCAAGCACACGTCCTACCACGCTTGAGTATCAGACAACTTTGCCCATCATCGTGATCGGCCTGACTCGCATAGTATCTTATAGTACCAGTATCGTGCGTACCCACTATTCGACTTACTTTCTCACGCCCATACATGTATGCAGCTGCCATATAGAGTACAAAGTAAGGATAGCATACCATACAATACCATACATTTATTGAAACCTACATAAAAATCTAACTGTATGTTTAACAAATCTTCTTATCGTTCACAATGAGTCACTTATAAGTACTTAGAAATAGTGACAAGCGCTTGTAAAGAGCTTCGATTATTGTGCTCAAAATATTGATTTTTAAATAATTTTAAAGAAGTTCAAATCTACTTAAAAATAGATTTGATTCCATTCATCTCAGCAATTTTTGTAATTTTTATTAGTACCATCTGTAACTGATATCTAATCAACTTAAATTAAATCATTGTAAAAATTAAGTTTTTCCCTTGAACTTTTAACTGCTGTTTATACGATAACTTATCTATATACTGAGCCAATAAGCCTTGCAGTAAGAGTGGGCGAACTAACCAGCAAATAAGTTCCGTCGGATATACGGTTATTTTTGACTGATTTTTGTAGACTTTGATACATATATTCTAATAATCTTTATTTGAAAGATAGTTGGTACTGCTTTCTTCTATTACTTTGAATATAAATTTGAAAGGTTACACAAGCAATACATTACTTTTTTTGACCATTACAAAAGAGAAAATGGGTAAGATCTAAATTCTGAATGCTTACGATCCTATTAATTAGTGTATGAGTAAAAAAAAAATTTTGAAGTCGAATCTGTAGGCACTGTATAAACTTAAAGATTATAGTTAGTGTAGTCCTGGTTTGTTAGTGCCATTGACAGTTTCTGTTATAAAAAAGGCGTCGGAATATGTTATGCACCATGGATAGCAATAATGCAATTTTAAAGGAAATAATGATCTGTTTCCAGCATTGACTTTAAAATAAAAATATGTAAGCTTATCATAAAAAAAAAATAATAGGGCTGGAGATCAAAGAATTGTTACGAGAAATAAGAAAATACTTGAAATAAGTAGAAAAGAAGGAAGAAGCAACTCTGCATAAACTTGAGAACGAAGAAACTCTTTAAAATTTAGCTTAAGTGGATAATACTAGAGGAAAAGACATTCAAAAGGACGAGTAAATAGAAAAATAGAATAATATAGTAAAGATACAAGATAGTGAAAAATAAATTAGTTAAGAATCGAAGAAAATTGTAGCACAAGAAAAACTTTACGTATAGAGCAGTATGAATAGAGAAATTTTTATAGTATAAAACGAGGCAGGGGAGCGAAGAATTTTTCGAAGGAAGGTGAGAGCTGCAGAAAAAACGACGTGCATGTATTAAAAAGGGCGAATACTTATATTAGAACATTTTCTGGTAGACATTATCTACAATAAAGGAGTAGATAGAAAAATATAAGATGATGTTTGGAATTGATTTCATATGTATAATCCATAAAATTATTTTCCATTTTGTCGATTTTTCTTTATTTCTTTACTCAATGTGGATTACACAGGCAAAAAAAAAATGTATCTGAATTGGGCAGGTAAAACATGTTTTCTTACGTATTTTTTGGTGCTGAATCCGAATCCGAAGTCTGTTTAACGTCAGAAAATTCAGAAAATCAGTCTAAAACACCTTATTTATCATGTTCACATGCTTAATGTGCAAGGATCAATATTATCCTTTTTTTTAGTGTACAAAAGGAACAGACTTTAAGTATTTTGACCAAACGAGTTAAAAAAAAATTAAGAATTCCGATGACCCCATTGCCCCAGTTGGCTGTAGGCTTATGCCTAAATATATTTCATTCAATTTTTCGATCGTTGACGTATCTTTTTATTCTCAAAATATCTGCGTAGGAAATTTCTATTACGTTTTTTACTTTTTTTCTCATTCGTTTTCCTTTTTAATATCCAGCAAAAGTCAGCCGTCATATTAATATCCCACCCACCTTGATAACGTCTCTTCATCTATTTAATATCCTTATAAAATCGTTCACCTTGCTCTTCGCTGAAATCTGTAAGATTTTCTGGGAAAGAGTCTAGGTGACAGTCGAGGAAATGTAGTTTGAAATTCATAGTACATCCTAATTCTCGGATACTCTATATCATGTTCTTTACAAATTTTTGATACTGCTCACTCTTAGTGTTTCCAAGGAAATTTTCCACGACATCTTTGAAGGCACGCTTAATATATTCAAAGCATTGCCCTTTCTTGTCTACAGCCTCATCAAACTGTTTTATTAATCCCAATTTATTGTGTAATGGGGGCAGAAGAATTTTACTCGGCCTAACTAATGGCTACTTTGTAACATTCTTCAAACCAGGCTGTAAAGATGTTCTATGTATCCATTCTTTTTACAACGTAATGGTTTTGTCGATCTCTGCTATCCAATTCACACCAGAAGCATATATACTTCGGAAATCCTGACTGCTGACCCAGAATCATTTATAAAATTCTCAAATCCCGGCAAATCAACCATTTGTGCTCTTCATAATTGATTATTCTCAATACTATTTCTATATTTGTATATTCTTCTTTTAATTCAGTAGAGTGAGCAACTGGAATGAGAGCAAATTAATTAGTATTGTGCAATAAGACACGTTTGTAGAGGATGTGTAGAGTGATT
The DNA here is from genome assembly GCA_030522625.1 of Copidosoma aretas. Lineage (NCBI taxonomy): Eukaryota > Metazoa > Arthropoda > Insecta > Hymenoptera > Encyrtidae > Copidosoma > Copidosoma aretas. The sequence goes on from JAPYYV010000834.1 coordinate 10,000, forward strand.
CGCTTTCTGCTCCATCGTGGTAACGAGGCCAGCGAAGGCGCACTGCCCGCCAGGGGGGCGTCAGGGTGTGAGAATGATGTCGTAGTGTGTCCGACGATGAGTTGACAACGTGTTCCTTAAAGTCAAAAAGCCGTCATACTTGGACCTGGGAAGGTATGAGGGTTATCACCCCCAGGACGGCTGACTTGCCTGTGATTGGAACAGGAGCTGTGACGCGCAGGTATTTACATCATTTATAGATAAAAAAAACAATATTTCTTTGCAACGCATCGTGAATCATAAATGAACTTGCTCTCCGGATACATTCTGTCTCCTCTGTGGCGACTACAAAGTTGCTAAAAAACTACAAAAGTTGACAAGAACATTGAAAAATCTGTATGAGTCTTGCTTGGATGTGATTGCTCCTAATGAAAATGTATGGGCCCCTCAAACAATTTGTAGACCACGCTTATCTATGTTAAACAAATGTAAGACTGCCGCGAAGGAAAAATCAAAGTTCATCTCTCCTACAATATGGAGGGAGCCAAGCAGCACAGCGGACTGTTACTCCTGTTACACAGATGTCAGTGCCGTAAGAAATATCAATACTAAGCTCATAGTTTATCCTGAAGATTCGACGGTTGTGAGAGCTATTCTTGCATCAGAGAAAAAAAGTGATAGTTTCACAAGTGAAAAGCTTCTTACCAACTTAGAAGGATTGAATGTTACGGAGAATTCCAAAAAGAGCATAAATTATTATAACAAAATGGAAGATGAAATAGACAGCGATAAGTCAAACGAGGGAAAAGAAGAAGAAAAGAAAGAAAAGAAGAAAAAAAATTTGAGGACGAGCTCATTCCGTACGACCAAAAATCTAAAAAAAAAGTAAAAAAGTATTCTCTAGAAGAACTCGATGATTTAATAAGATACTTTGGTGCATCCAAAGAATCAGCTGAATTGCTGGCCTCAGATTTAAAATCAAGAAATATGTTGACCTTAACAACCAAAGTGACGTTTTACCGCGATATAGTTAAAGAGCAGATAAGTTTCTTTACTCAACACTCTAATATCGTTTACTGTCACGATATAGTAGGGTTGATTAATAAACAAAAAGCAGCTGCTTATAAATTTAATGAGTGGCGGTTGTTCAAAGATTTCTCTACAAGGAGTATAAAGGGTGTCTTATAGCACAATACCAATAAATTTGCTCCAATTCCAGTTGCTCACTCTACTGTATGGAAAGAGAATATACAACCATATAAATGGTATTGAGAATAATCAATTATGAAGAGCACAAATAGTTGATTTGCGGAGATTTCAAAATTTTATCAATGATTCTGGGTAAGCAGTCAGGATAACAAAGTATCCATGTTTCTAATTGAATGGAATAGCCGGGATCGCAAAACCATTACGTTAAAAAGGAATGGATACCTAGAACCTTTTTACAGCCTGGTTCAAAAAATGTCACAAAGCAGCCGTTAGTTGAGCCGAGTAAAATTAATCTGCCTCCTTTGCATATTAAATTAGGATTGATTAAACAATTTGTTGAGGCTCTAGACAAGAAAGGGCAGTGCTTCGGATATATCAAGCGTGCCTTTCCTAAGTTTTCGGATGCTAAAGTCGAATAAGGTCTGTTTGATGGACCACAGACCCGTATTTTATTGAGAGATAAAAATTTTGCGACTACTGTAACCACTACTGAAAAAGCAGCATGGCTTGGTTTTAAAGATGTCGTGGAAAATTTCCTTGGAAATACTAAGAGTGAACAATATCAAAAAATTGTGAAGAAGATGAAAGAGAGTTTTCGAGGATAAGGATGTCTTATAAATCTCAAACTACATTTCCTTGACTCTCACCTAGACTCTTCTCCAGAAAATCTTGGAGATTACAGCAAAGAGCAAGGTGAAGAATTTTATCAGGATATTCAAGAGATGGAGAGACGTTATCAAGGACGGTGGGATAATAATATGATGGCTGACTTTTGCTGGACATTAAAAAGGGAAACGAATGAAAATAAAAGTAATCAATTGTAAAAGGAATCCCCTACGCAGATCTTTCAAGGATGAAAAGATACGTAAACGATTGAAAAATTCAATGAAATATATTGAGGCACAAGCCTACAGCCAACTGGGGCATTGGGTTCATTGGAATTCTTCATTTTTTTCGGCTTGTTTGGTCCAAATACTTGAAGTCTGTTCCTTTTGTATACTAAAAAATAAAATAATAATGATTTTGGCACATTAAGCATTTAAACATGATAGATAAGGTGTTTTAGACTGATGCTCTCAATTTTCTGACTCTAAACAGCGATTTACTCAAAATTTTTCTGCGAGACCCCATTCTGACTTGAGATTTGGATTAAGCACCAAAAAATACGTAAGAAAACATGTTTTACGTGCCCAATTCAGAAGTTTTTTTTTTGTGGGCCCATGTGACTTAGATTTACTTCGATTTTCAAGGTATAGCTGGATCATTATTAAGAATGTAAATTATTATAAACTATCAGATTTTTAATTTAAAGTATTCACACTAATTACATTAATACCGATGAGATTTCTGTATTTCTTTTACAAAAGCTTTGATTGAAAATACGAGTGTGTTTGTTGATAAGAGGGAGTTCTATTTAAATTGATTTTCAACAAAATTTCTGAATATAATCATGCAGAGATATTGTAAATCTCTATGATTGAACTATAGGGCGTTCAGTATTATGGTAGATCCAATGTAGCCACAACTATATAAAAAAAATTTTCATACGACTTTCTCCCTCCCCCTCCCACCGCCGTATTAGACGAGAAGGTTTAAAAAGTCGGGTAACCTTGGTCGTGAACTGTTATTTCAAATTAAAACTTGTGCATAACCTATTTTTTCCAAACATCTTTCATATGAGTAATGAATATCATGGTATTACAAGTAGCATGAGATACGCAGTGTGCTGAATTTAAAATCTAATATGACTGCCACCAAAAAAACACGTTACATTTTTTTTTTAATAACTTCTTACAATATTAAATAAAATGTATTGATACTTAGTTTGATGTACTGTACTTGTTCAATACTCTTATTCGATCCATACGTCTTGTAGGTTGTAAAGTAAAAGGGGATTAATAATTTTAAATCGGCTGCCACGCTGCATTTGAAATAATGTTAAATAGTCATTGTTTTCTACTTAAGGGAGTTCTATCCCTCGCTATAGTACGTGCTGTACATATACTGTGCATACGACTGTTGGACGTGTCGTCTGTCCTTCTTATACTTCCGTGAAAACATAACCTTTAGTAGTTCTTAGAGAGCTTATCAATTTATTTCAATCTCATAGGGATCTTCATGGCATTTTCAAAAGTTATTTTGAATAAGTGGATATTCTTTTATCCTTGAAAAAAGTTTGGTTGCAATTTTATTGTTAATAAGCGAGATATATGAGTTACAAGGCTCAAAAAGTGCTGTTACTCATAAGGTCGCGTGTTAAAATACGTTACAGTAAAATATTAATTTTTCGGATTCGAGGAACCCTCATGCCTCTAAATTTTGACGGTATTCTTTTCGAGGTGGAGTTTACACGTGAATAAATTTCCGTCTCGTTTTTATTGTTATTTCTGTTACAGATAGAACTCCCTTAAATATTCCCTTTCATTAATGACCCTTGTCGAGAAAGTAGAAAAACATAATTCACCATTTTGTGGTGGCCACAACAAAGACCTATTTTAGTCATTTTTGAGGCACCGTGACTCAAAAATGCAGTCCAGAACATGTTTTTAATCACCAGAATTGAACACTTACTCTATCAGTCACGTAATAATGCCAACTTACAAATTGTCATAATTTCCAAAAATATTAATTATTACCTTTAGAATCAAAAGTGTGCAAAGTTTTAGCTTAATTGCAAAACTAGAAGTATTTGAAAATGAGTAGCTGACCTTTAGAAAGTTATCTTTGATCAAACATAATAATACTCAAAGATTTCAAATAATCATCGATAATATTCAATGTATTCAATAGATATATATCATTATTGTTGAAATTCGGAACATGTCTATTAAAAGTTATTGTTAAAAGGCATGATAAACAATTATTATCATATATAAATCAAAATAACTGTATATTTTCAAAATTTATGTTTAATCATCATAACCAATCAAAAATTGTGAAAAAAAAATTTAAACAGTTCGAAAACAAATTTTTTTGTCCCAACAATAACTTCTTTTATTTCAACCTACTGCATCACGAACGTACGCCTAAACATTTATACGTAATGTGTGCACTGAATACAACAGCTCATTATTCACCTTTAAATTATTGCTGTCATACTATATGCAGGTCAAATATAATGAGATTTCGAAAATTCATTAAAATCTTTGAGGTATTTGAAATTTATGTAAAACTTACGGACTTACTCGTTCGAAAATTTATTGTTAATATATTTATCAAAGTTTCCATACAAACTTGACGATTCAAACAAAATTATTTTCACATTTGTGTGTGTGTACAGTTGAATTGCACCCACACAAGCATGCGCATTTAACTTAATACCAAGTATGACCAACCTTACGTTCCAATTCATACTTGGCGCTTTCATTATGGATTGCAAGGTGTACGCATGGAAAAAATTTAAAAGATAGGAGGAAAAAAAATGAAATTGTTGTGTCCTCGACCGCTAGCTAGGACTCGTCAGTGTAGTGCGCTAGCGATCTTAGCAACGTACGATCATGACTAATGCTTGCAGAAATATGCGTATTAACCGCAAGGGCAAAATTAATATAGAATGTCCAGAATTGAAATGTTTCTAATTGTATACCAAGATATGAATTCAAATTAAGCTCCTAGAAGCGGTATTCAAGGTGGTTCCACCTGCATGCCCACGCGGCTGGCGTGCACACTTAGTAGCCAATGCGGGTGCGTGATTTTTCACTATCGATCTTAAGCGTTCATGATAAAAGAATTTACGTAAAGCTGCCGGCAACAATTTTTTGTTATACCTCAAGTATTAAAAAAAACTGGCCTAATTTCAAGTCATAGTACGTATAATACTGGCCGCTATGCGTTATAAAAAAAACTATCTTAGCTTTTATCAGTAGTATCAGAGATCGTTTTTTTTTTTTGTAATTTCATGAAAAAAGTAAACGCATGCATATTATGGCCAATTTTTAAGTACGAAATTTGCGAAGATACAATCATTTGTAATATGTTTTTCTGTGAGAAATATTTTCTTTGTCGTCGAAATTATTTAAATTTTTGCCTTATTGATTACATCATCATTATTTACTTCCCGCAGCAAAGCTGATTTTGATCTAATGTCTCTGACACAAGTTATTGAAAATTTTTTGTTAACCTAATAATTCTGCAATACACCTACATTTCAAGATAATATTACTGATACGACGGTAGATAAATGAGTGCAGATTTGCCTGACCTTTTTTACATGCCTGGCCGAGTATACCAGTATATACTATATAGTTGCCAAAAAGCATCAATGTCAAACAGATATCTTATTTTCGTGAGCTCTCACAGACACACTTAATCAATATTTTGGAGGTGCAAAATATTTTTAGGGTTCTTAATTTAAGGTTCATCGATTGTTATCTAGATCTTCCAAACAGTTTTCGTACAATGCGGAATTTAATTTATATTAATCTTTTAAGCATGGAGAACACTATGACATACCTGATGTTTATGAATCATAATAACTTTCCTATACATTTACAAGCATTTTTTGTTTTTAAATTTTTATTCTGAAGCTCCTTATATAAATAACTAAACAGATAAATTTTTTTTATTTTTAGATCATTAATTTTTTTCTATAATTATCTTACGGACAACTATTACCGAAAATATCGATATATGAAATTAATACTTTTCAAAACAATCACAAAAAACGAAAAAAACGCTAATTTTGCAACTGTTTTCCAATAAAAAAGTATGATGCGTAACGTGTAACGCGTGAAATATTTATTAAGCAGCGCCCTAATTAGTTGACGGAGGTACTTTTTTGTTTGGTACATGAGTGATTCCAAATATACGGTTGCGCAGACAATATCCTGATGGATAGGTAGCTGTGCGTACCAGTATACTTTACTCTGATAATAAACATAACATCACTGATAACTCTCCCACATAAGATTGCGACAGACATATCGCAAATAAGAAACATCAAAAAACAGTAAAATCAAGTCTTCTAAAAAAATCTTTTTTATGCTTATAATATGTAATGCAATAAACTTTTTTTTTGATAATCTCATTAATTTTCAAAGTTATCTACAAATAGTTCTAAAAATTACTTATACTTATATAAAATATTCTTAGCGATATCCTTAAATTTGCAAGCAAGTATTGAACAATTATTATTCTGTTCTACGATCAGCTTCAAAACAAAATTAAAAACTATTATTGTATATTATCAAACAGAAATTAAATGCAGTTCTTGGCAGTTTTTGTGGTTTTATACTGCATATTAATATGGCCAAACAGTGCCCATATCCATTTTGATATAGTACTTTAGACATATGGAAATTGCTCATTGATATTATGCTAAGACTTAAAACACATTTATCCACAAAAATTTCTAAAAGTGTACATAATATTAAATATTATCGAAGATTATAGAAAATTATTTATAGGATTTTGATATAGTAAGAGATTTTTAATTTTATTAAAAAAAAACACGCTCTACAGTAAATTTGTATCCTGACGCTTTTCGACAGATACAAAAAAATGTGGATTGCAAACATGTAAAAATATTAAACAAATACTGACCGCCAAATTATGAATATCATAATTAATTTTTCTTTCGATCCTCTCCTTTTTGATACACGTTAAGTCAGTTGCACAGAGATACTTAGTATTTATCCTATGGTGTTGGCTATATTTATTCTACAAACATACTGAATGCACTATAGTCTTTTTTCTTAAGCACAGAAATCATACAAAATCTCAATAGTATTAAATTAAAAATGCCACTAACAATGTATTTTAATATCTCGCCCCACATTAACATGATAAACAGCCAGGTAATCTTATACTAAGCTTCAAAAGAAAAAGTAAAACCTCATAGTTATCATTTAAATCAATACACGGACTTAAAATCAGAAAACTGATTGTTCGGATAAGTTTACATCAATAATAATGATCAATATGTATTATGAGAATCTATGGATCCTCAAAATCCATATAAATTTATAACATCTACATATAGACTGATCAGCAAACGATATCCTCGATTTCCGGAAAATTCCGACTGAAAAGAAGAAAACCGCTGCCAATGTATTGGCGCAAAGCTTCCTTATTCACATGTTTTTCTCCTTTTTAAACACAAACTCATCCATCTTCTTTTCTCAATCCAAAAACGTCATTCTTTAAGAAATGATATCTTTAAGATCTTCTACCACAAAATATTCCAAAACAATATTTACATGTAAAAATTCAAATCTTCAAAAGAAATTGTTATTTAAAATCAATCAATAAAAATAAACATTTTCAGAAAATTATATGATCTTCAAGATTTTCTACCATAAAATATTATAAAACATCGCAAAAGAATCACTGTAAAAAACGATTTCTCTAAATCGATAGAATCAAAATAAAAAAAAACGAATAGATAGAATTTATTTTGTCAGCAATGATTGCTATCCACAACAAAAAACTTACACAATATCTATGGTAAGATATCCTAATACAGCGATAAGAACCTGTCAAAGAAATACTGAGATATGACTGATTACATACATTCCCCATTTACACTCACGCACACCCACCTACTAGATATTTTTCATTTCATCTTAATACGTTTTTTTGTACATAATTCAATGATATTTCAGAATTTCTATTGTAAAATATCCTAAAACAACGATAAATATATATGAAATCTATTTTTGGGAAAAAATCGAGTTCTGAAAATAAGAAAAATCAAAACATTTAAAAAAACGAATGCGTTGAGATGTTTTTTTAAAGAAGTAGTTTGTATTGAATAAAAAAACCTGGCATTCTTAAAATCGGTCAAAGGAATCCTGAGGTATGACTTATTATATACATTCCCTATTTATACCAATGCATACCTAGCTACTAAATTTTTTACTTTAACTAAATGCTCTTTTTTGTGTAAAATTTAATGATATTTCTAAATTTCTATTCTAAAATATCCTTAAATAACAATTAATAGCTCACACATCAACTTTTCCGGAAGTATATATTTTGAAAAATCAATAAAATAAATTTAAAAAAATAAACATGACTGATTCCGCCGTGAGTTCCTTAGGTGATGGCCCTAGCTTTTACGTGCGTACTGGGATATAATGTAAAAATGTAATGGTCAATACCTATGTGAAAATCTATTTTTGCTGCAATCAACAAAAACAATGTGATAAGTCGTTTTTTAGGTCAACTTTACGAAAAAACAGTCAAATTGTCCTTTCCGTCCAAGGTCGGTTTTCGATTTTTTCACCTCTGACACACGCTGTTCGAGTGTAGTACTCATATACCCTAGCTGCGACCACACATCATATCTCTTATCATAGCTCTTCTCCATCTAGTAAACCCATAATTAACACCTAATTCTATCATCAACAATCCGGAAAGGCTGCATACAATTTGGCCCCAAAGTACAGTCGAAAAGTAGTGCATTGCATTGTAGGCTTTGGCAACTAATCTTACATGATTTATTGAAGCAATATAACGGTGGACTTGAAAACAACACTGTATGAGTAATCAATTGGCAGGGCCTTTATCAGTCCGCGAGCAAAAATCTCATACCGACAGGGACTCGAACTTTCGAATAGTGCGACCGTAAAAGTTAGAGTCCTTTCCCGTCCGCACTAGCATACAACTTGTGGATCATGTCAAGGTATGAAATCAAGATATTCTTCGAGAATGCATTGAAATCTTTTACCTTTCTGTAAGGAAAAAAGCAAATGTTACATCTCCGAGCTGTGAGAGAGTTTTAAAGTTGAAATGTCCTTTCCATCCGTGTTTTTTTCCGTCCACCCTAAAGTCCAACTCCAATATCATTTCAATTTGAGGCAACGCATTTCCACTAAATTTTTTCATAGCATTTTGGGCAAATAATACTGTATACGTGTCTCGGCGTTTGATCAAAAAAGCCTTTTTTATGAGATGTATCGATTATTATTAATATCGTTCTCGATGATAGTTGCAAAGTAGTATACTGTATTAGCAGACTGCAGACTTTATAGTCACGTTTTCGAGATGGCCTTCTTCTTCCTTTATACCAACAAAATATAGGTGCTGGCAGTGTTAATTTTTTGGAGCTCATTGGTTCTCTAAGCTGAACTTTATATTATACATTAGCTCTATTTCCATTTGTCATAGTGATGAAGATTATCAGTGGCTACACATTTTCTAATTGATCTTTAAGGTAAAACTTCTACAAGGTCCTAGGCTCAATGATTGAAATAATTTATAGAGTTCTGGAATCGTATTAATAATTGTAGATAGAATGTTAAGTGTGTACAATAATGTTATGATCATATGGTTCTTCTACCATTACAAATGCTTATTTTTCTTGATTGTATATGGAGCGGTGGCACAGATAAATACTTTACAAAACATTTAAAAAAGTCACGTCTCATTGCAAGATTTGTTTTAATACTTTTATATTAACAGTTTTAAATTAAAAGTACGTTACGAAAAGTCACAACAAATTTCTAGGAGAAACCGTCCTACAGTATATTTGTTTTTTTTTATGTGCACAGATATATCTGATTTTTCCAGAAAAAAATTTTAATATTCATTTTTTGTAATGCATGGCATAGCGCGGAAAAAGAAAATCTAATCAGCTAGCATCCACTACAAACAGCTTGCTCTTTTTGACTAGTGGTATTCCGTGCAGTGCCATCAACACCCTATTTCTACTCTATCTAAACGAAATCTTATTTTGTGTACGCCATATTACTCTTTTTTGCAAATAAGATCACTTTCTTTCTAGTCACTTCATCAAAATGGGCCCCCTTCTGTCGAACTGTTTTGAAGTAATTTTTTAGTCTCGTCCAAAACATAGATTTTTCTTTTATAGTGTTTCCAAAACAATGTTTTCTTTCGTCAGTTTTCGCAGATAGCTTTTTTTTTATCTAAGTTTGATTCTCTTTCATACCAACGATATGTCACATCTTGTCTCGGTAGCTAGTGTAATCGAGCAATACTGAAAGATTTACTGGATTTATTAGTATAAATTTTAGTTTTATCGCTTGTTGCATCATATTATATTGATTATCATAAAAACACATGCAGAAATATGGTTTTGTCTGAAATCTCTCTAAGGAGGGGACTTCAAGCCTGGATCTAGACATTAAATAAAGAAATTAAATTTCTTCTTTATATCTAGGCTTACCTTTTATGCAAGGTTATAATACTGATATTTGATGTCCATAAAAAGTATGTCCTGTCAGTTATAATGTTTATAATTATATCATAGTCGGAAATATTTATTTCTTGTATCCGATTATTATCATTAAAGCACAGCTACTAGTACACAACTATAATCACTTGCGATTAGTACCAACTGTAAGTCAATGATAAAACATAAGTTTTATACAGACTCCCGCAGCTATTGTCACAAGCAAGGAAACTTACTGAAGGCCATAGATGTTTGATCATTTCAGATATTTCGTACTTATATATGTTGAAACAGTATTCATGACACCATTAGTTTCTATTTTTTCTTGTTTGTTTTGTATTTTCCTACCCGCATACTAGCATTAGTTGATTTTTACGTGCACTTTCTACCACCTCAATGTGAAGGTGTTGATCCTAACGCCAACAATATTATTTTTTACCCTAGACCCTACCGTTACCGCTAACCACATCTCCTTTCCCAACTTTTCCAGCTAATATTTCCCTTATAACCTATTATTTTCTCCCCTGATTCCCATACTTCTTCAACTGATCACACACGTACCCAAGACGCCCCACCGGATTATCCACGCCCACAGGTCGTCTCGTATTGCATGACTCTCATTTTACCTATGTACCCCACCTTATCCCAAATAGTCCCGCATCTACACAGAGTGCCAACGAGGCTCACGTTTGGTCGTCCTGTAATGCAGAACTAGCTGCGGTACTTGGGAAGAAATCCCAGCCAGAAACCACTCTGAAAAAATTTCCGAATAGACCGGACCAAGGACTAAAACCCACACCTTACCAGAACAGTCATACCGCAACTGACCAAGGCTGGTGCCTTAGCCAACTAAGCTACGACTGCTTCGGATATTCTTAGCTCTCAAGACTAATAGAATATTTTTAAATACATTTAACTTAAATTTCTCAATTGGCATTTTTCTATTATGTTTCAGATAAAATCTTCCAGAACGCTGACATGAAACGACCAAAACTAAGCAAAGGTAAGTCCAAAGAAGACTTTATAAAATTTTTAAGTTTGCTATGCAGATAATAATTTAGGGATGCCAACTAATTACATAAAAATATCGTATAACTTTATGACACTAATATATATTTTTACTTAGCTGATAAGACATTATTTTTAGTCTTATTGCTGGTCATTCCGGATAGCAACCATTTTCTTTTCGTCACAATAATTAGCTTTACATTATATTTTTAATTACACTGTTACCAAATGTATACTGTCTTATTTAACATGTCGTCAGTGCTGCATGACATTTTTCTAATCAATTATTTTGTTTCCTGTATAGACTTGACACCTACCTATCTGTCCTATTATTAGCTATTGTCTAGGTGCAACTATGGTGGACACTCTTATATCATAGGGTCTTAACGATTAAAGGTCTGTAGAACTTATTTATGATTATTGTTAAGTTTGCAGTCAGAAAAATATTAAGGTATTTGTGAAAATCAAAAAGTTAGTAATGTGTACAATACATTTTGAAAACATTTTATTTTGAAACCTTAGATTATTCTCTACATTTTAGAGCTGTATGTAAGTCATAGAAAAGATTTAAATTTCTTTGATTTGATAAACTTTTTTTCTGACTTTTTAGCGGTAATTTTCTTAGGATGGATTGTAAAAATTATAAGTAACCTATTATCGACAGTAAATAGTAACTGCAGAGAACTCTAACAATTCATTTAATTACTAGACTAATCAAGCCACGTAGATGGACTATAGCTAGGCTAACCGTATTATTTACGTTTCACCATTATCTAAACAATTATGTTAACATACATTGCACACTTTAGATATACTACATACCTGAATAACATTTTGCCTTTTTCGCTGGATCTAATTTGTAATAATTATGTGATTATAATGTACCATAACATGGACAACAACTTTAGTATACCAGTTTGCTACTTTCCAAAAAATATATGCACCAGTTCTAATAGTTAATGTTGAAAAGGCATCCAGATGAATCGATTTTTTTTTACCAGAGATTTCAAAATTACAGCTTATTTTTATCCTATATCACTGAGCTTGCGCTTAAATAGGTTATGTAAACTTTAATAGCTATCTTCCGGACCATATTCAATTTTTGATACCTATGCAGTTAAAAAGTTATTAGTAAATGATTGAGATAATGGTCATATTATCCCCATAAAGTTGATTCAGCGAAGGGGTCAAAATCTTTACATGGGCATCGGAGATGTCTGTAGTGGACTCAGTATGTTTGATAAAACGTCTTAAAACTTGTAAATTATAAATGATGTGATTTAGCAGGTTATTCAGGGAGCATTTTAATCTTACTTTTGCATGTCAAACAATATAGAATTTTTCATAGCAACTAACTAACAGTGAGTTGCAGATTGAAAATGACTGCCTTAAACCTCTTTATTCCTAAAAACAATCCACACATATTAGAAATAGTCCAAGTACTTGGATTCTTTTTAAATCCATCCTTATTAAATATAGAGAATGTATCTAAGAATAGAAAGTAGTCTTGACATCACTGTGTCTATGCCCACTACGCTAACTTTGTTCTGTAAGCTTGAGTGGTTTGGAGTTGTAATAATTCTATCCCTCGTATTTAGAGTGAAAATCGGCAGTACAAGATCTTGATATGTTCTTACTTTGAAAAATGAGAAAATGATTTCAATATAAACATAAGTGAATTTCATTATTAATAATCAACAAAAACTAGGACATACAACAGATGAAGAACGGGGCAGTTTGTGACTATTTTCCCACAAAACAGCATAGCTTTGTCAAAAAAAGTCTATCGGTACTTAAATTTTAGCTCAACATAGTTAGTCCTTTATGCTTCGTCAATCAAGCAATTACTTGATTCAAACAAACAAGCGCTATAAAAAAATCTTTCAAAATTGAGACAACGTTTTTTGTCACAATTTTCCGAGTACCAAGATAGGTTGTGACAGCTTTGTATTTGGCAATTTTATTGAAATAAATTTAATGTCGACACAACGTTGACAATAAAAGATATTTTACATCAATGATATGCATTTTTTTTTTAATACATTTTATTCATAATCCTATTTAAAATTGTAAAATATGCGGCAACTTTATCTCCTTAAAGGCCAGTTTTGATATCTTCTGACTCGGCATAAGCCTATTATCTGTTATCTTATACTCAGCCATTCTGAAACCGCCTAATTGACACATACTTTAGAATGCTTGAACAAAAAAAAATTAAGGATCCAGGGGAGTTTTGACAAGCTGTTACAACTTCTCTATGTGCAAGAAATCAGAATTACGACGTATAATTTATTATTGCAAGTCAAATTAAAAATAATACCTATATTATGCTATAAAACCTTGGAGACCCATGCTCAGTATAAAAAATTTAACAATAATGCTGATGAAATATGTATTAAATAGTAGGATAGTAAAATATTCGTCAAAAACTTACTTTTGACATTTTTTTCGACACATATGTCATACAGATGCCACTGTTATTTAGAACTACAATGGGAAATTCATCAAGTGCAATATAAACGAAAAATTATACAAGCATTGATGCCAGCGGGCTAACGGTTATAAGCTTTGATTTATTGGCCTCGTCATGACATTCTCTGTCACAGTCCTCCTCAGTCTCTCTCATATCACGTTTTATGTAGTCGGGATATCTTTTATTTCCGCATAAATGTTTTGACTCCCCTGCAAGATACGATTAGTGATAAGGCTGTGGTCAATATGATATGTACACTAATGACTTTGATGATTCATTCCGGTAGAACATTTTATTGCACTATTAACGATCTTAAGTAAATACTAACTCAATCATATACATGAGAAAGTCCTATAGATAAACTGAGTTTAATCTCAAGAGATACTCCTAATCTACTTTTTTTTATTGCATTTTCCTAACATGGTACTCAAATCAGATAACATAAGCTTAGCTTAGTTGTAGGTTATATGATATAAGGGATGTGTATTTACATAAGATTGTTATAAAGGATAATGGAACTATTACTTATTATCATTATCTTTAAGTGCGCTTAACTGCCACAACGCGTTAGGGCATGCTGCTATAGTCTAGTATTCGTATATATTCAGTACAACGTAGTATTAAGCTACGTGTGCGCAAAGATTGTGCACTTATTGGGCGATCAGCGAGCCTCAGAATACACAACTAGGGGATCGTGCAGTTTAAGTGCTTTATCTTACTGTATCTTTACAAGACAGTGGACTATAAAAGCATGCTCTGAGATGCTGTAGCAATCCGTCATGATTCAGGCACTGACAGATCGGTGTCTTGTCTGTCAGTGTTCTTAATATATTTTTATGTTAGTACATTGTTACTTGTCCGTCGTCACGTGCAGAATTCGGCATGCCAATAGGAACCATGAGGGTAGATACTAGTGCTGACTAGTAGCCGGAAAATCAGTCAGAGTGGTTACAGAAACATATGGACTAGCATGGCTTATTACTTCTGCATAATGTAATATTTTGTCTGTTTTATCTGTAACATAATCTTGTAAATAAGCTAGTCGCTTCCATTGTCGTATCAGAATCGATAAGAACCACTCTTGGCAAATTTAATTTTTTTTTGTACTCTGAAGAATCATCGTTTTTCTGTTCAAGCATGTTTTACCTCAGTTTTTGCCTCTATCTACTGTCGTGGGTAACAATTGGCTAATTTTTTGACTCTTTAGAGATAGAACTTTGAGTAGACAAGATCAATTCCAAAGATATGGACTTGCATGGCTCATATCCCGGTTGCAATTTCTATATGTGACTGTCATCTCTTCCTCTGGATAGAAAAATCAAGCGGATACAAAATAGCAGGTTTTTAGCTGCCATAATTTATTGATGTATCAGAACCGTACTCGATTGTCCTGTAGAATAATTTCATTATGTTACTTTTTTGTTCGCTGCACAATTTAACCAAATGTTCAATTTTTCATCTAACTGCACTTTTTTTCTAGTACGGTCTCTTTTACCGTGAGGTCTCTGTGACATTAATTTTTATATAAATCTACATTTTGAGCTCTGTTGCTTGGCTTTAATAAATGTGGCTTACATCTTATTTTTCTTTTAAACATCCACCCTAAGGGAACTCTTGTTTTTGCATGCAGAACTTGACGATGTTGTGATGAAATTTCTTGCTAAACTAACTGCATCTTTTTCTTCTTATTAAACTTACTAAAAGTTAAATTATTCATTCAAACGTGTCTTATGACTTGCCTATCGGTCACTGGGTTAAACGTAACCTATTTTTTATGTATATTACCGATATATTTTAGAAATTCCTGAAATGCTGCAGGATCAAATGTTCTGCTTCTGTTATTGACAGGGTGGACTTTTAGTTACTTTAAAAGTGCTCTACTAATATAAAAAAATATTTATTTGGGCATGGTACAGTAGAGAGTATATATGAGCAAATCCACGAAACTTTTGATTTCTAGTAAATTTTTTTTTCAAATTTTTTTTTCCAAGCACATTATTGAGGTTTTTTATATGCATATGTATACACATATATTTTTATAATGTAAATTCATTGGTGTGCTTAATTTAAACACAAAGGCGTTTAAATTAGAGAGCTAAAACTGAAAAACCCACTTCTGTTCATTCTTGATTTTTTGTTTTTTAATAAATAATGACACCAATGGCTATTGCTGTTAAATAATACACTTTATTATCCTGACGACGTTTCTCTCCTCTTTGGGAAGAAGCCGTTTTAAAGAGGAAAGAAACAATGTCGGGGAAATAAAGTGTATTATTTAACAGCAATAGCCATTGGTGTCATTATTTATTGAAATTCGTCGTGCCCGCTGTTATTGGAGTCATAAACATCATTTTTTTTTTTTTTTAATTGTGAAAAATAATCATATTAATCTCAAATAAAAAGAAAGATGATTGGTAGGTTAAAAAAACTTTTTCTCTCAGTGAAAGTTCCCACTCATTCGTATTTACTTTAACAGGGCTGTTCTTGTATTCTCATCATTATAAACAACTTCTTGCAATTTTCTCCATAATCGTATCCATAAACAAAAATCTCTAGCTAAGCCCTTTTTTTACAATCCCAAAAAAGCCTTGGTACAATTCCTTGAAAAAATCTTGATTAGTAAATATTTTCATTTAAGTATTTGATGCAATTCCATAAGTACACTTAGTTCAATGGTATAATCACTCTGATCAATATTTCATTTTATCGAACCGCAAGATTTTTTTCGATCCCTAATGCAGATATAATTTCTCGCGATTCAGAGTGACTGTCACTCGCATGTGAATATTAAAATTTACGTGCTTGTCGTTGAGCAAGATCATCTTAAAAACAAATTGTCCGTCTTCCGTCTGCTTCAAAGCCAAGTATTTTAATGCAAACCATATACTTTGACTTCCACTCTTCTTCGGGTGTAAGCAAAATAGTTATTAAAATTCCTAATATGTAAATTAACGTATTTTCAAGCAGAATAAAACTTTTACGCGAAAATGCCTATAAATATAAAATATCTGTCTTAAGAAACAGCTATAAAGTGTTTAAAAGTTTGAAAACTTTGTAAAGTTTGAATAAACGTCCTTTTTAAACATGAACGGTCACTACTCACAGACTTCTGGACATCTATTGCCATCATGCGTGACTGACTCCATTTGCTTGCCTTTACATACTTGTGAACCAGGTGAATTCCTAGTTCATCTCTGGGTTCTTGAATATATTTTATATAAGGAGGCCTGGCACGATCCGCAAATTTATTAGACTATAGTTATCATTCATCTTTTTTTTAACTGACTATCAGTGCCACCTGGCAGGGCTTGTGCTCTCCAATAACGTGGATTAAGATTATATACATGTTGGTACATCAAAACAGTTTAAGAGTGTGCTCTTGTCAAGATTAACTACGCTGCCCACGATAGATTGAAACAAATAATGTTCCTTATCCATTTTTGAGCGGGTACTATTTTTTCTATATTTTTTTTTGAGACCACGGCTCGGTGGGACACAGCGAAAAAAACACTCTTGCCACCAACGACACCTTTCACTGAAATTCTGTGGCCTCGGGCCAGCTCAACAAGCCCAGATGAAGCCCGAAGTCCTGCTAGTCGCTAAGATTTACATCAATACATCTGTTATTCTCACTAAGATTCAACAAAAATAAGTAGTGTAGTTGCCGAGACTTGATACATAGATCTTGATCGTGCGGCTATCTGGTCAGGGTAAGAAAGGACAGAGCAGAGCTCACATATCTGTCCAGCTGAAAAACCAGGAGCCAATCTCGCACACACCACTCGGGAAAGCATAGGTAAATACATTTCAACGGTTGCTTTTTTACATTCGCAAGAAATAACTCTTACCAAATAATTAGTTAAACAAGTGTCATTAATAAAGTTATTAGTAAATCATTATAATACTGAGGTAGCAAGATTTTGAAGGTTATTGATAAATTCAATAATTAAACATAAGCCAATTTTGGAGTGTATATTTCTTTATTTCATGACAATTGTCGACGTTTAACCACTCAAGGTGGCCTCTTCAGGACATATATTAACAGCTCAGCTTGAGCTGGTGCCTCAAGCACTTCCCACCATTGACCATAGGCATCTTAGTCTTAA
>JAPYYV010000835.1:0-37944 GCA_030522625.1 Copidosoma aretas
TTTTTTGCTGATCCTATAGTTTATCACTTAAAAACTTCTAAACTCACCTATATCTTATTATTTTTGCTTTATTTTTCTCTCTGCTTTTTTCTTTTTTTTACATTTAACAGATGATAGAAATTTCAATTACCATATATTTTTTTCATATTTTCTGATTGACAAAAGTCTTCATTTCATGTATAAAATTACCTTTGATTTTGTCAAGTTTATTTTTCTTAGTTGTTCTTTTTATAAATCCTATCGTTTTCCAATCCTCCACTTTTTCATGCATAACTTTATCTTTTTTGCCTATTTTGTATTATTTTCATTGAATAAGCCCGTTAATTCTTCGATTAGTCAATATTAAGGCTACCTGCTCTTGTATATTTTTGTTACGTGCAAAAAGTAAATTTATTCTTATTTTCTTATGCCCATTTCTAGGATAACCCTTCCCGCCTCCATTTTTCATGTATATCCTGGTACGTTTGCATTCAAACTGAACATGATACTTGTGAATCTAAATCTATTTTTTCCCCTTTTTCTTTTCTTTCTCATTCCGAAATCCATGCCTTCCTTTCCCGCCTCCAGCTTCTGTATATAAGAGCGTCCAGCGAGATCGGGCCACCTCGCATGTGAGGCGCATTTTTTGCTCGAGCACACTGTGTTCAACTCCCTCGTATGGATTGGGAAAAATCAAAAAACACAATAAAATAATAAAAATCGATAGATTTTGACCTGCTTTTCATGATGGTGCTATTATTTTTTGCTCAAAAAACTTTCTTTGCGTTGAAATATGTCCTTGACTTTTTGGTCGTTTCTGTCAAATTCGCCACAGTTTTGAAAATTAAAATTAACACGAATGAAAAGAGCAATACTAATAGAGTAGGAAAGCAAGAAATGCGTACATGACAAGGAAATAAAGACGTTGACATTGGGTCAGCCACGCTTGACAGACGACTATATCGTTATAGTACAAACTGTAGACTCACTGATGACTACTTGACATTCATCAAAACATAGTCTACGTTATTTATAAGTAGAAGTCACAAACTTTACTTGATCCGCTGGATACTTCACGAACAATAGAATTTGCAACTTTAAAAACTTGAAAGTTTCAATTTGTTCAAAAATTTCTTTAAGGATCGTATATTACTGTATTTTATTTTACATACTAACATGATCGTATTTTTTATTATTTTGTCATTCAATAATTGAAATAGACATTGATAAAGTCATTTACATATTGTATATATTTTTTATATATATTGTAAATTATAAACTTTTTCAGATATTTTAATCTTAATTGGTATAAATTATAAAATTATGTGTAACTATAAAGGAAAAGCAAGATATTAATAAACTCTGTAAACAGAAACTTTTCGGCTGATCTGTCCGATTGTTGTAATAATGTATGATTATACTATGTACGTTATCCCGAAACACAATAAACTACTGCTTAAATTCTGAATTACTAAATAAAATATTAATTAATAAACAGTTTGAGCGACCAATTCTATTCCGTTGTTTATTCTTAGGTGCTTGGTCTTTACTTTAGTTGGACTCCGTGTTTTGCTGAATTTTACGAGTCTTTCAATATGTGTTTAATCAGCGTTATAACAGACGTTAACGTGTTTTATTTCCTGCCTCAGAAGAGCCAGCTTAGTTATTCTTGACTTAGTAGAAGAACATTGTATAAAGAAAAAATTTTTCTTTTTCTCAAATATGGATACCAGCTGTCATAAAATGTGATTATTTTTATATGTCGTCGGAAGCATTTGCTATTCAGCCAACCTTGTCTATTTATGATTGAAAGTTTAATACACCTTAACAATTAGTATAATACACATAATTACATATAATAATATTTTGTATTAAAAAGACATTGTATGCGATTAGGACATCTTAGCTAATGACTGTTAAGAAATAATTTATTAGATTTCAGCACTATTTTGGTTTGCAAACGCCAGTTTTTTTTTGCACCATCTGCATGTACCGGAAGGTCTGCCCCATTCCTGTAAAAATTGTTATCGTAGCATGTTATTCATTTCAAAATCGAATAAAATATTCTGTTTATACTGTTAATTAGTGAATACATGATATATCATGCATTCGTATCATGCAAGTGTATTTGGTTATTTGGATGTAGGTACTTAAGTTGTATCATATTTTTATTTCCAACAATCCAAGTGATAAAAACAATAAATATGTTTGACTTTAAATATTTATTTCCCTTCGAATATTAGGTTAAAGTATATTGGGTTTTTTGGTTGAAGGAGCTAGAGATTCATATATATGCTTTTCTTTGAAATCATTTTGAATTAGTGGATAAATTATTTATTATGGAACATTGAAATCGGGTGTTTTAATTTGGTGATGTGGTTTAATTTGCGTGCGTTTTGATTTTTTCAAATTTAGAATCAAACTTAAGTCTACAGACTTCGGGTAAGTATCTGTTTCATCGGCTGTATCACTGACGGTCGCTTTTTTTTTACTGTCTTAGTACAGCAACGTTGGTTATTTTTGACCTAGTAGAACACTGTATTAAAACACGTGTTTTTTTTTTGACAAATTTGGAGCTTTATTGCCCTAAAATCTGTTTGGTTCTTTCCCTTGTCAAAAGCATATGCTATCAAGCAAACCTCGTCCACTTACATCATGATTAAAAGTATAATACACCTGTATAGTAAGTATAATACACGTAAATATATTGCTAATCATATTTTGTAGGAAAAAAAAAAAAAATTCCAATTGAGATATCTTTGCTTATCACTGCTCGGATATAGTTTGCTAGACTACATCACAATTATGGTTTACCCATAATTAATATAATGTTAATCTTAAAACATGTTGAATGGAGAATTAATTCATATTCATAAACATATAATAAAGTTGTGTGTGTGTCTGTATTGAAGAAATTGTTATGAGGCTATGGGCGGAAGCTGAGAAGAAGATGAGAGGGAGATAAAGGGGAAGCTGTGGGGAGCCGAGGGGGAGCTAAGCGGGAGCGGGGGGAGCGGGCGGGAGCTAACCCAAAAAAAATTGGGTTAACTATCACGTCAAAATGAACGAAAAACTACGTGATTTGAGAGGGAGCTGTGGGGAGCTGAGGGGGAGCTGAGGCGGAGCGGCGGGGAGCGCGGGAAGGGGAGGCTGGGACATACTTTTGGTCATACAACTATATTGACTTTGTACGAAACAATCTTACTGTTATCATTTGGTAAAGTGTTTTTGGGAAAGTCTTTCAATACATTTTTCATTTCATTCTATTTGGGATTGCATGTAACAGTTATAAATAAATCTAGTCCACCACATTTTCTCATAATTGCCATTGCATCTTGATAATGCTGTTGCATGTATCGTGGTCCGCCTATATACGTTGAAGGTGAAATAAAAAGGTTCTCAATTTCATGTTTTTTTTTCAAAATTTTGTGTGAAATTTGATGAACTATTGACAATATGATCTAATAAACATTGATAACATTCGATACGTAAATTTATTTGATTATTTTTCAAAAAGTTCATCTGATTACTTTCAATCATAATATAAGCATGTAAAAAAAATTGTTGTGTTAATCTTCCTGATTTTAATAAAAAATGTTTAAATGAAAATGAGAAGATTTTTAAAAAGAATTTGCCAAAAAACTTTAGTGATAGTGCATCTATAAAAAAATGGTTATCCAGAATATAGAAGAGGAAACAAGATTTTGGATCAAAATATATATAGAATAAAAAATAGTAATGAACAAATTTTAGTTGATAATTCAATGGAGTACCGTACAATAAATTTTTATTGATTAAATATAATTGTCATATAAATGTTGAGTACTATGCATCAATACAAAGTATAAAATACATATATAATTATATTCATAAAGAAAACGATAGAGCATTTTGTAAAATACAAAAAGAATAAAACGCTAAAAATGAAGTTTACGATGAAATTAAACAGTATATTGATGCACGTTATTTAGGTCCAATGAAAGCAGCATGGCGCTTACAAGAATATCCTATTTGCGGTAGGAGCCATAGCGTAGTTAATTTGCCCATTCATCTTGAAAATAAACAAAAAAAAGAATTTGAAGAAATACAAATTTCTAAATCTATAGATAATTATAAAAAACAACTAAAAGAATGGTTTGAATTAAATAAAATAGATGTCGCTAAAGATTTAAAGTACGTAAACATTCCTGAATATTACATTTTCAATGAAGCAAACAATCAATGGGAACAACGACGACTTTCTAGGAAACATAATGCAATCGGTAGATTAAATGTTATTTCTCCGTCAGACCAAGAAAGATTTTTTCTAAAATTAATATTAAATAAAAAAAAGGTTTTAAATAAAAAAAAGGTTTTACTTCATTTAAAGATTTAAAAACATACGAAGGAAAATTATACAGCACTTTCAATAAAACAGCGATAATTATGGGTCCTATTGAACATGATTTAGAAATTTTTAACATTTTTGAATAAGTAAGTGTTATTATGCTACCGAATTAATTAAGAAAATTTTTTGCATTGTTTTTACTTGTAGAAAATATTTAAGGTGATGATACATGGAGATAATATAAATTAAAATTTACTGAAGATTTCATTGAAAATAAATTAAATCAAGCTCTTTTACATATAAACAGTATTTTTGGATAAGAAAATAAGTCTTGTAAAAACTTCAATCTACCTATTCCAGAAAATTTAATTTAAGATGTGGAAAACCATTGTGAAGAAATTGAATATCGTAAAAAAATGTTTATTGATTTGTACCCTACATTGAATAAAGCACAAAACTATATTTTTAGATGGATATGGAATGGAAGTAATAAGATTTGTTTCATTGATTGTCCAGGATGATCTGGAAAAACATTTCGGTACAAAACTGGGTTATTGCGTCAATTCTGCTTCCAAAAGGTATGACAAGTCATATAACTTTCAAATTACTGTTGGATTTAAATAATATTGAAAGTTCATTGTTTGAATTTAATTTGGTTCGAAAAAAATTAAGAGAAGTTGATGTAATTATATGGGACGAAGCGTCAATGATACCGAAGAAAGCATTAGAAATTGTTGCCAAAACTTTGAGAGATTTATATAACAATAACAAAACTTTTAGAGGAAAATTAATAGTATTAGTAGGAGATTCCTGTCAAATTTTACCAGTTATCAAAAATAGTAATAGAAGCATAATAATCAAAGAAACAATAAGATTATCATATTTATGGAAATTATTCAAAATTATTTATTTAAATACGAATATTCGATTAATTGATGAAAATTTTTCTAACATGTTGTTAAATATTGGAAACGGAATAATTAAAAAATTCAATATTCTAGACAAATAAATAACAACAGACGTTTGCTCAAAAATATTTGGAAAAAATTTAAATTTAAATATGAATAGTGCTATATTAACTACTAATAATGAATACACCATTTTTTTAAATGATAAAAATTTAAATTATACAGAAGGAAACGAAGTAACGTATTACAGTATTGACAAAGCAACATACAAAGGAGTTGATAAATCTGATGATGATATTTATATCAATTTTCCCACAGAAGTGTTAAATAAAATTCGAGAAGATCTTCCCCTGCATAAACTGAATTTAAAAATAGCAGCAATCGTTATGTTAATGAGAAATTTAAATATTAATGATGCACTTTTTAACGGCAGCAATTAAAAATAACCAAATTATTTAAGTTTAACATTAAAGTTGAAATTATTACAGGTGAAAAAATTGGAAATAAAGTTGTTTTACCTAGAATAACATTATGATCTGGAAACAATACTTCTTTAAATTTCGATATGTACAGAAATCAATTTCCAATAGTACTAGCATGAGGTCTTTACTTGAATAAGCTGTTATTTTCTCATGGACAATTATATGTAGCATTGTCCAGATGCAAAAACCCAAATAATATGTTTATACAATTGCACTCAAATAATAACAGTAGTATTGACAATATTGTTTGGGAAGAAATTTTTAATGATGGTAATTAAACATTTGATTTATAATTAACTATTATTCTTTATAAAAAAATTCGTTTAAAATTTTTTTCAATTTAAATCAGGATTAAAAAGTGGAGTAGGCCTACTTATCTTGGTATCATTAAAGTGGTATAAAAAGCTATAAAGTAACGTTTGTCGTACAATAACTCAAGTCACTTTAAGCTAGTATAATGCTTATGCTACCAAGACAAATGGGGAAGCCACTATAAAAAAAGCGCTCCTCAATGATTATCACAAGGTGGAGTGGAAAAACTATTTAAATAATAATTGCTGAAATTTTAAAACATATATTATTTTAAATTGTATGATAATTGTTTAAAGAATTATCAAAATAAAATTATTCAACTGCTGGACTACATAATAATAAAGGATAAATTTTTATGTTTAAGATAAGGGATTCTAGTTTTAATGTGAAAAATATATAAGCTTTTAAGGGGGACTGGTCAACACCTGAAATTTTTTTAAGATTTTGAGGGGGGGCTGGTGAAAATCTGATAATTTTCCAAGTTTTTGAGGGGGGGCTGGTGGAAACCTGAAAAATGTATAAGTTCTGGAGGGGGTGAGGAGGGGTGAGGGGGCGGAGGGGGGCACTGAAAACTTAGAAAAATATTTTTTTACGTGAAATCACGGAGAAGACGATCGAATTTTTTAGGGGGGCGGAGGGGGTACAAACAAATGACGGTCATGCAAATCACGTATAAATATAACGAATTTACCCGTGAATTAAGGGGGGCTGAGGAGGGGTGAGTGGGGCCGAAATAATTTCGTCCTTATCACTGTACATATATATATATACATATGTATTGATTTTCTGATAACGTAGTTACGAAGTATATCTACTGGGTTAGTATAAAGGAGAATTTCGAAAAGTAAACTTACGCACGAGTATTAGATGTATCAAAAATATATATTGATTTGTTCTACTAAAATATTGTGTGAAGTTACTCTAAAGTAGTACAGAGTTAGTAAATATTTACTACTGGGGTGCTTCTTGTTTATGTATGCGATTGTAACATTATAAAAATTTTCAAATTTTGATGTCATCCGTGATTATAAACAAATGAATGGTCAGTAGCCAACATCTTTTAATTGTTGTTCATTTGTGTGTCAGAAAAAACATCAATATAAACACACAGTTTCGATTGCAGAAAATACATGGTTTGAGCTTTACCATATTCCAGTCAAACATGTATTTTAATAACGTATTGTTTCGCACATATATTTACGTTCTAACAAACAATTTACGAGTACAGCATTTTCGATGCTACACTTTTTCCTGAAATTATTGATAATCGCTTTGGTTTCGTGGAGAAGTATGTTTGGCATCGCTCGATGAATGTTTTCTGAAGAAGGACAAATTTGGAGGAACAGGAAGTATCATGGAGATTGATGAATGTAAAATCGGTCGAAGGAAATACGAGAGAGAACGTGTAGTTAAAGGATCTTGTATCTTGGGTATGATAAAAATAGAAGCGGCATATAAATATAGAGTTGAAATTTGTCCGGCCAGTAAAAGAAATGAAATCACACTTTTTATACTAATAAAAAAACACGTTGCGATTGGTTCTAAAATCCACGCTGATTGTTGGCGCGGCTATGCCAATTGAAATAAACATGGCTATATCCACAATGGCTACACAAAATTTCGTTGACTCTCATAGTGGAGCTTATACACAAAATATCGAGTCTTCTTGGAGATATATGAGATCTGCGTTAGCTCGAGGTGGAATTTTGCAATCAAATTTAGATTCACATTTATGTGAATTTTTTTGGAGACGTAGAAATAAAAAATAAAACAAGGATCCCTTTAGCCAATTGCTTACTGACATCAAAATTTGTTATCCGGGTCATATTAATTGAAATTTGTTTTTTTATGTGTACAAATATTTAATTAGTTCTAGTTTTATTAATAAACATTAATTTTTATAAACACCATGTTATGAAAATGCTATGAATATGAATGTTATTTTTTTTAGTTTGAAAGTCTTCATTTATGTTATCATAACTCTAGTTTATTATTTATTATAAAAAATATTTTGTATTTTCTTCATCAACAAATTAACCATTTACGTATTTAATTACATTTCTTTTACATTTTTTAACTATAAACACAGAAAGAATATAGTACAGAAAGACACGTGATATATGTGTGGCAGACAGTATATTCGTGCTGTTCATTAGTATATCATGTATTATATGTAATGATCGGTGAGGTGTACGTCATTATTACCAACACGTATACATAAACGCGTCATAGATCTGATTTCGAGATTACTGAAATGTGCCATCTTTGAAGTAGTTTTGACATCATTTACGGCGTCTAATCGTCATTTATGGTGCCTCGTCGTCATTTGTGGTGAATTTTCTTATGATATTCTTAATGAACACCCCAAAAAACATAGGAAAACGCGTTCTAGATATGATTTCAGTGTTACCGAAATTTGACATTTTTTAAGTAGTTTTGACGTCATTTACAGCATCTAATCGTCGATTACGATGCCTATTCAAAATTTGCGGTAAATTTCCTTATGATATTCGTCATCAGCATTCCAAAAAACATAGGAGAACGCGTTCTAGATGTAGATTTAGGGTAACTACTTTTCGGAAGTACAGCCTATATTTTAGTTTGTAATGTTCACCGGCTTCCTAAGAAATAAATTTTAGAGGATATCGAATTCGTAGTGTAAGTCATCAAGTTGTAAATTAAGCTGAAGCACTTGAGAATAAATAAAAAATAGTATTACAAGAAAATAAGACAAAAACTCTTATTAGTCATCAAACAATACTCCCAGTGTGATTCATATTCCACAAAATCGAGAATTTCACAGAAATCATAAAGTATTCTACTCTATTGATGACAATATATCTGTTTTCCTGGAACGTTTGATTCATATTTTCCGAATATTATCAGGCAGGCTGAAAATGAACAATCACACATGAATCACTTATGAGTAAGTATGCCAGCTCGATCAATAATAACTAATTTTTAAACCAGACACAATACGAAAATCGATTGACCTGCTTGTACTTTTCAACAAGACATATGTACGCGACTAACAAAAGAATGTCATACCTAAATTAAAAAATCACCGAGTTATAAATATTAGCAAGATCATAAATGTTCTCTTTTTTGTTAATATTATTCTTAGACGTGTTAACATGTTCCATTTTAGAAAAAATACGCTGTTTACATACAGATTTTCTATCCAGTATTTTATCATTGTCCCAATCAAATTGATGATTGTTTTCGTCCATGTGTTTAGAAATAACAGAATCCGCAACTGTACTTTTCTTGAGCTCGGAGATTCTGTCTTGAACTCTTCTTTTTGTCTCACCATCATATTTAGGATAGTTTTTGTACAATTATTCATAAACTACTCCTAAGTTTTCAAGTGTTGGTGTAGAATCTGTACCCGAATGAATGTTGTGGCTCAAACTGTTAACGATTTTAGGTATGGTATTTACATATTTTTAAAAGATATGAAATGGTTAAAAAATGTTCTTTATTGATAAAAGGAATTATTATACCAAAAATACTATCGTTTTGATCAATATCATTTACTTCGTTATGAGAGGTTTTTCTTGTAGTTTTGAATACGGAAACTTGATGAGTTTTTCATAAAAAGTAGGTAAGTAAGAACACTTACGTACTAAATCTTCAACACTAATAATATTATTGATATGGTATCGGCTATGAGACAAGAGAATGGTTCTGTCGACCAAGTTAAGGAAGTTCGGGAGTATCATTCAGGTAGCATTGTTTAGAATGCACTATGACATTACTGAAAATTATACTCACTGAATCTTAAAACAATACTTCATTCGTAGGTACGGTTTTTTTTAATATCTTTGCATTTTCCAAAAATATTTGTCCATATAAACGACGAATCGAGGTTACCTTCCATAAGAGCCCATGTCATGTTACACACTCATTTTCATTTGTATCATTCTTTTCAAAATGACCTATAACAAATATTTAAAAAATTCATACAAGCTCTACGTACTCCAGACTATCAAGAAAAATCAATATTATTGTATCCTCTGCATTTTATTATTACTCCCAAACCTCCTTAAAAACCATTTTTTTTTTTTTTTTTTTTTTTTTTTTTTTTTTTTTTTTTTTTTTTTTTTTTTTTTTTTTTTTTTTATATTTTTTTTTTTTATTATTATTTTTCTTTTTTTTACTATCCTTTGTATAGCGAAGGTACAGAATGACGAACATCCGTCTTTGGCAATAGCTGAAAATGGTGGAATTTTTTTTTTTTTTAATTC
Organism: Copidosoma aretas; assembly: GCA_030522625.1. Lineage (NCBI taxonomy): Eukaryota > Metazoa > Arthropoda > Insecta > Hymenoptera > Encyrtidae > Copidosoma > Copidosoma aretas. Next base: position 10,256 of record JAPYYV010000835.1, read on the forward strand.
TGCCAAGTTGAATAAGTTGGTATTTTAAAAATAACTTACGAACTTAAGACAGTGTCTAAAATCGTTTACAAAAAAAAAAAAATATAGTGAAAAGACCTACGAAATTCTAGAGGAAATTTAAAAATTGGTTTATTTGTTTATTTCTCAAGTTAGAAAACCGTAAACGTAACCTATTATTCCACTGGTTTATAATTAATGACCCATGCAGAATCATAATCTAATCATAAATGGAAATTGAGTATCTCAATACTGTTAATAGCCACTAAAAATTTCAAATAAATAAAATTTGATCATTATATAACTCTCGATCGCGTAGGGCAAATCAAAGGGATTTTTTTCTTAATTTAGAGGGTTTGAACAGTAAATTGAAGAGAAATTTATCTCGAATTATAGAAGGGATTTAAAGGGGGGGGGGGGGGCTAAAGTACTCCAAAATCCCGAATCGACTGTATTTTTTAGAGAAAAAATAAGACTTTACGAAACACAAAATAAAACTATCTCTGAGAATTTTAAGGTTATTAAACTTAAAAATTCAGTCGATTGCCGAAGATTCAGAATAGCGGCAGCAAAATTGCGGCCAGAACATCAGAAATAATGCATGATTTTATTAATTTCGGTATTAATTATATTTTATTTTTTACGTTGTCTTCAAAATTACTCTTAAATCAATGGTCAGTGGAAATTCAATACACTGGAACGTATCATGTCTTTCAAATTCGAAACAATGGCTATAACAAAATGTCGGATCATTCAATTCACTTAAGGCCTCCTGGTATAGGTATTAAATGAAAGCATTCCATGAACTAAAATATGATACGCTATTTATAATTTACAATGACATCCAGAGCAAAATAGGGAATTATCTTTTCTTCAGACCTTACATTACGGGTACTAAACCATAGCTTTTAACTTAATTGCAGGTTTCAGTAAAAGATCAGTCCAAACTTCGTAGAAAGACTTAAAGATTATGATCAATATATTACGACGATGTTTAATATGAATAATATCAGTTCCCATTCATTCATCCTTATCTTCAAGATATACGCGAAACAAGATAAAATTTGTATGTTAATTAATAAATCATTTTCGCACCTAACTAGCGTTCAGTTTACTTGAAAATTTCTATGATATAATTCAGTATCTTATACAATGAAGACATGATTTTTTGGAATTCACGATATACATATATATATGTGCTATTATCTTATTTTTAACGTTAGGATTATTAATCAAGTAAATTTCAATACATTCTTGGACAATAATTCGTACAATTTATAAAAAAAAGCACAATTTAAACATTTGTTATTTAAGCAAATATGACAAAATTTTGACTTTTTGGTCCCTGGCAAAGTATTTGATCTAAATACTGTTTTTTTCCCTACTATTGAAGTTTAGATTCATTTTATATGCATTGGTATAGGTAAAAAGACAAATTCCTATTTGGTTAGATATTTTGTATGATAAGAGTTAAAGGTAAAAACAATCATAAACAATGCACTACATCAGATATCTTTTTGTAAAGTTTGTTTTCTGCACATTTTTCCTAATAAGTGCATTTAACTTGCACGTAATCTCATGCCTAGTCATGCAATGAATGCAGAATAGTAATAGTAATGTAAAAAAATTATTTAAATATACGCTTTTCTTCACGATTCAAGCGTTATACAATAACTATTGATATGCATAACCAATAAAGACTGTAGTCACTCAATTATAAAATTTTTCATAGCAACGAACACTTTTATGTAGTGTCGTCCGCTTTTATTCATTGTGTACGGAATAAAGTTATTCAAACATTTTTATTGATGAATACAAGCGAACATCAAAAACATTTTCTTACATTTTGTATTATTTTCAACTGTTTAGTTGTATACACTGCACTCTTAACCTAAATCAGTATCTAATAATGGATGTAATAAAAGCTATGATGGAGTGTAAATCTTTTATTTAAATATAAACTTGGTCGACGTTTCGCTACTTATAAGAAAATAAAAAGAGCATATTAGTTCCGATTTTAAACATACTTGTAGACTATCAAAAAATTGTTTTCTTCAGTAGAAATGCTACGTATCCATGCCATAAAATGAAGTGCAAACATATTCATTCCAATTATTTTTGTCATCGAGTATCTGCAAATTGAAAATTCTAGAATTTAAATTAAAGTTGGTAAAGGAGGATTTTAATATATCTATCTATGAACAACTCGTCTGTTCCTACTTACCTTTGAAGATGATACTCATTTAGCTACGTTGATATTTGACATCTCAAACAATTGTACCTCACGCCTTAAATTAAGTTGTCTAATTATGGATGTAATAAAAGCCATAATGGAGTGTGAATCTTTTATTTTGATATAAACTTGGTCGACGTTTCGCTACTTATATCATAGCCTCTCCAGGACAATTATGCCCATGTATACACATATTATTATATGAAAAACAAGTTAGAATATAAATCTTTAAATTAAAAACGTAAAAAAAATAACATACATTTTCGAATCCGTCCGCAGGTGCTTCAGGCACAAACAACCATTGGAGACATCCTTACATATTACTACACCTTCATATACAAATACCTGGTAAAAAGATGAATGGTAAGCTTTCAACCATGTTCTGATATTATTCATATGTAAAAAGTAGATTAAATTACTAGATAGCCAAGACATTTACATATAATGCATATGAAAATTATTAATATTGGAAAAGGTCGTTTGTAACATCTTAGACTGAATAAGTTACTACCAAAGAAAACTAGATTGAATAATACTCAAACGCCAAAGAACACATACGAGTTAGACACACAGAATACAATTATCTAAAGTTGGTCCCCACCAAAGTGAAAGGTACACTCACGCTTGCTTTTCGGTCTTTAAAAACATACAGGGGTTTTAATACACCAAGTGAAATACACTGTACATCTCAGGTGCAGTGCAAAATATACATTTCAATACATAAAAAGTCTAATCCAAAGAAATGAAAAAGCAATATGTACTAAAGATTATTCAAAGACGTTTTTAATTGATTGTATGAAAGTTTTATAACTATTTTGTAAATTATTTGAGTAAGTTTTCATAGTAATATTATTAGAGTGCCAATAAATGTGTAATAATTCAGAAAATTCTCTTTGAGATTTAGACTCCTCAATGTCAAGTATCCGAACTTTTTCCAAATTAAAAAAATGACCCGTATGTATGCAATGTATAGCTAAAACAGATATTATAACCTTATTTAATATGCTCTTCCTATGCTTATTTTTTCTTACTGCCAGCCGTCTATAGGTCTATCCGATACAAGAAATTGATTAATTCTGTTAAATATTTCAATAGCATGGATATAAGAAATGAGAATATTAATCGAAAAATATTAATGAGATCCATTATCATTTTTTAAAACGGACATTAAAATTGGAGATTGACGACATTTTCATGTATTTAAAAAAGTTTAATTTTGAGTTTAATACATTAATAAATAATCCTTTCATATTTATCACTAGATCTTATGTGGATGCATTCATTACATATATTCATAAACAATGTAAAAATATTCTTCAAAAGAATAGCAATAGATTTTAAATAAATTTTATAGTATGTTGAAAATTTGATTATGTCCAAAAAACATAAGACTGAAAGTAGATTAACTTGGACCAAGAATAAAGATTTTACAAATTAAAAAAAATTCATTGATTCTCTATGTGATTCTGTACTTAGAAATTTTTGAACAACTGAGTTGCCTAATTGGGATGTAAATATATTGAGACTTGGTCTTAATTTTGATGTTGCTTTCAACATTGAAAAAAATACTGTACTTCATATTTGTAAATCATTTGAATCTAGTGCACTAAAATGGTGAGCCACCGTCTGCGCTCAAGGTACCGACACCTATGCTAGGTGAGAACAGGAGAGGGGGGGGGGGAGTGAGTTAAGGAGAGACAACGAGGCACGGCAGACTAGCTTGGACGGCGGAAGAGATCGGGAGATTCACCGCGAGAGAGTTCCCTTCGACCTGGTTTCTTGCCTTGATCTCGCGAGACCTGTGCGCGAGACACTCAGTGCGGATACTCTCGGTTCAGACCAAGATCGAAGTGCCCGGTGTCCCGAGACAGGACCGACATGGCGACCGCAGCGAGCCCCAGCTTGTTGTGCCTGGCTGTTCGGCTGCCCGCCCCCCACGACGAGATAGAGGACTTCGTCAGCAGGGACGCCTGCCTACTCCTTTGCTCTCCGGCGCCGAAGCGTATGAGCCCCTCGTAGTAAGTACTAACTCTTACGATTTACTTGGTGCAGCAGCTCCTGGGGAACCCACGCTGTCTGCCCGTGTACGCGCCGCGACGAGGTCCGCGACGAGTACGCGAGCTCGAGTACGCGAATATACGCACCCACACAAACACTATATTTTTCTTTTTCGTGTATTTGATTGCTCTCTTTAGAATATATGCTTGTTTTTTCCTTCTATATTAAACTAATCGTCTATTTACTTAATTAAGTGTATTCTGTCGTCCACCCCCTTTTTTCCGTCTCGGGCCAGATACACGCCTATAGCTGGCAACTTGGTAGCGCAGCCGATACCAGCCGATCAAGAGTCTCGCAGATAAAGTCCGCGTGTGTGATAGATTACTTTACGCAAGTGTCGCCGAGGGTTCCCGGGTAACACCGGCCCGGTCGAAGTCGAGTTTCCGCTTCGAGCTTTCGCCTCGCACGGCACCCCGTAACAGTACTTTTTAACAGTTTGGTCGAAAAAAATGCGAAAAGTTAAGAAAAAAAATGTTAAATATAGTTAGCTTAAGATATGCAACAGTTCTGAGAGTAGTTTCGTTGATAAAAGGATCAATGATGATTTAAATTCTACGGTTAATTTTTTCATGAAACACAAGAGAGTTGATGGCTAGTAGGGCTGATAAGGGAGGTTCAATAGTAGTATTATGGAAGTCGCACTATGAGGAGCAGGTAGAATGTGTTGTGGGTGACTAGCAGTATTACACTCTTTTACATGACGATCTTTGAAAAAAATCAGCAAAAAAACTGATTGACAAGTCGATCCGATGAAGATTTTTTAATGCAGTAAAATTGCAAAGAAGAGTATCATCTGAAATTGATAGCTGCATGATTGCCAGGGCTTATGGATTAATTATAGTACATAAAGGAAATTCTCCAACGCGTATAATTGTCTCTGGCATAGGTTCACTTCTGTATTTTTTTTATAAGACACTATCTAAGTTATTCAGTAATCATATTCCTAAATCACCTTAATCACTAAAAAATAGTTACGACTTTTAAAAATTACTTAAAAATATTTTCGTTCCTAGTGGTTTTCAGTTGATTTCTTTTGATGTAGTATATCCATACACTAATTTATTACTTGATTTAATAATACAGGGTTTCGAAAAAGTGGCCTTTTTTGAGAGAAGCTGCCAACATGTCAAAAAGTGAATTTTTAGATGGGTTAATTATCCTACTCGATTTCACAGTTATTACTTTTAATCGTAAGTTTTATGACCAAGTAATAGGTTGCCCGATGGGTGGATGTTGTAGTCCTATACTAGCAGACATATCCATGGCACTCTCGAAAGAAACAGTTGCTAAAGATCTAAGTACATTTATATTGATGTATAGATATGTAAAGGATTGCATCTTGATTGTTAAACAGCCTGATATAAAATTAGTATTGAATAACTTCAATTCTTATAATGCTTATGTACAGTTTACAATAGAACACAAACTTAATAGTTTCTTGCCCTTTCTTGATATAAAAGTTTACAGGATAGACAATGATTATTGTTCAAAAGATCGGTATCGCAAAGACTCAGCAGCAGGCATATTGTTAATTTATTTTTCTTACCATCCGACATATGTTAAAAAAGTGATTATTATTGGTTTGATCGATAAATGTTTCCGATTTACGGTTCGAAATGTAGAACTAGAAATTTATTGACTATCAGAGAAATGTTAGAGAACAGCAAGTATCCCACATTCTTTTCTTGACAAGTGATAAAAAATAGAGTAGGGTACTTAAATAGAACATATAACTTGAATAAGTTTATTTCAAACAGAATAACGGCGAAAAAACCTGTAATTTCTATACTTTTTATAAATCTTTTACGAAACTCTCTTTCATAGTTTTTTTTTATCAACAATGTTTTTCATTGGTGTATATAACTGTAAATAAATTACATAATATCATAAAATTGGGCAAGTATAAGGTAGATATTGACAGTAAGAGATCAGTTGTATATGAGATTATATGTAGTGTTTGAAAAGTTGATTATGTAAGGCAGACCTGTAGACAGTTAACAATTAGAAAAAATGAACATAGAAAGATCATATTAAATAAGGATATAAGATCGGTGTTAGCTATACATTGCATGCATACAGGACATTTTTTTGATTTAGAAAAAGTTCGAATACTTGACATTGAGGAGTCCAAATCCCAAAGAGAATTTTCCGAAATATTACACATTTATCGGCACTCTAATAATATTAATGTAAAAGCCAACTTAAATAATTTATCAAATAGTTATAAAACTTTCATACAACCAACTAAAAACGTCTTTGAATAATCTTGAGTACATATTACACTTTCATTTCCTTGGATTGGACTTTTCGTGCATTGAAATGTATATTTTGCACTGCACCTGATATGTGCGGTATATTTCACTTTGTGTATTAATACCCCTGTATTTTTTGAAAGACCATAAAGCAAGTCTGAATGTACCTTTCACTTTGGTGGGGACCAACTTTAGATAATTGTATTGTGTGTGTCCGACTCGTATGTGTTCTTTGGCGTTTCAGTATTATTCAATCTGGTTTTCTTTGGTACTCACTTTTTCAGTTCAAGATAGATATTATATACATCCTTTTACAATATTGATAATTTTCATGTACATGATATATGAGTGTCTTGGCTATCTAGTAATTCAATCTATTTTTTCCATATGAATAATATCAGATAATGGTTAAAAGCCTACCATTGATCTTTTTACTAGATATTTGTATATTAAGGTGTAGTAATATGTAAGGATGTCTCCAATGATTGTGTGTGCCTGTGGCACCTGCGGACGGATTCGAAAATGTATATTATTTTTTTTACGTTTTCAATATAAAGAATTATATTTTAACTTGTTTTTCATATAATACGTGTATACATGGGCATAATTGTCTTGAAGAGTCTATGATATAAGTAGCGAAACGTCGACCAAGTTTATATCAAAATAAAAGATTTACACTCCATTATGGCTTTTATTACATCCATCATTAGACAACTTAATTCAAGGCGTGAGATACAATTGTTTGAGATGTAAAATATCAAGGTAGCTAAATGAGTATCATCTTTAAAAGTAAGTAGGAACAGACGAGTTGTTAATAGATAGATACATAAAAATCCTCTTTTACCAACTTTAAATTCAAATTCTAGAATTTTTAATTTGCAGATACTCGATGACAAAAATAATTGAAATTAATATATTTGCACGACATTTTATGGGCATCGATACGTAGATACTCTATCGAAGAAAAATTTTTTTCGATAGCTCACAAGTGTGTTGGAAATCGATTGCAAGATCAACACATCCCACCATCTACACGATAACAGATAGATTGAGTTAAGTAAAAGCGAATAAATAAAACATATAGCAAACGTGATTTTGTGAAACAAATTTTTCTAGGTAGCTTGTCTCTGTTATGTATAAAACTACATAAATAATTTTTTATACTACATATTACGTAGAAAACTTATTACTAGTCATCTAAATCCAACAGGTACAACATGTTAAAATAGTAGGTGTTATTCATTTGTAGATGAAAGTATTTTTTTAAGTTTGAACAATTTTCCATTGAAAAACGATTTTTGATAAAGTAATAAGATATTAAAGTCGAGGGGTTTGCTACCTAATGAATAGTTCAGCATTTTGTTATAGTCATACTATAAAGTTTGGACTTGTGTCTTACAGAAATCTGCGTTTTCTATAAACGCTTCGATTATCTACTCACACGTTGTGAGGTTCAAAGAAAAGATAATCTGCTATTCTGCTCTGGCCGAGATTTTGAAATAAAAATGGCGTAACGTGATGGCGTAAATACTGCACTCCGCTCACCAAACCCTTTCATGTGATACCCATATTATGATGCTTTTAGATAGGTAGATGATCCAACATTTTGTTTCAGCTACTATTTTTAATTGAATATTCCAGAACATATTTCATTGCACTCCACTCATCAAACGCTTTTATTTAATATCCATATTAAAGTTTTAAAGAGGAGTAGATAATCCGCTATTTCGTTTAAGCCTCTATATTAATATAAAAATCGACTAATATTTTGAGTTTTATAATCTCGAAATCCTAAGGAAAAGTTTTATTTTGTGTTAAGAAAAAAATTTTACTATTTCTGTAAGAAATAAAGTCGAATTGGAAATTTTGGGGCTTTTTACCGCCCTCACCCCTATCCGAAGCTGTACCATAACGTGTGAGTCCAGACAAATCACCCCTTATTCTACTATTCAAACTCTTTAAAAGGGAAAAATAAATCATTCAATCCAGTCTAAGCGATCAGTAGTTATCTAATTTTGAAAATTTTTTTTTATTTCGTTCCACTGTACGTCGTTGGGAATCAGCTTATTTAGATGCCACGATTTTTTTACAAATTAAAAAAGAAACTCGTTGCTCTGGGCTACTGGAGAGCTGAAATAACTTTTTTTGTTACAATCACATCTTCTTCAGAAACAATTGTTCTGCGGTGAAATTGACACTGTAAAGAGACGATTAGTTCATCTACTGAACGTTTAAATGTTAAATTTAATTCAACCAGCACTTCTTTCGTACTGGTCTCGTAAACATTCCCGTACTTTTGTTCAGAAGCGGGGGTTCATGCGTGATGACGTCATCGTCAGTGCTTTGCGGCACGCAGTTTTGAGCTTGGGCCGCTTTAAATTCGCACCAACCTAACAATAAGCATTATCTTGGAACTAGACATTGTGGAACTTATGGTTTTCTTAATAGTCGGGATCTCGCTAAAATAATCAATTTGAGAATCAGATACTTTCAACCCCCTAAAAAATAGCCCAAGCCACTTATTCAACGATAAACATTTATGAGCCCACACAATTGACGTTTTTAGCAATTCACGCATGTAAGTATGCTCAAGAGATTGTTTGTATTTTTATGGAAAAAACAGTAAAGCTAAAGCTTTTTGTCTCGATCCGTCATTGTATACCATCTTTACGGTCCTGCTTCAAGCTGATGCACGGTATAAAAGTAATGGTCATATACACACTATCGTCACCTCCAACCAATCATTACAGCACAAAGCTAAATAAATTTTAGCATGCGTAAAAAGCACCATTGTATAACAAATTCAGTTCCGTGACTTTAGGGTTGTAGCGGTTTTTACACTGCCATGTCTTTCTTTAGAGAGATAGGGTTTATAATGGATGGCAACGGTCTGTAGGTGTTCGAACAAATATTTTTTGCTGCATCTGTCAAGCTGATTTTGAGTGGTAAAGCTAATTTGAGAGGAATGCGAGGTAAAATACTTTTCCAGTGCACGCTAGCAGACATAGTCATTCAAAATTTAAATTTACAAAACGAAGAAGAAACTATCTTGGAAAATATTTTGAATCGTAAACTAAAATATTATTTTGTGAAAACATTGAAACGTACATAATTTCAAGAAATACGTCGGAAATGCAAAACTCGATTAAATTTGCACCTTATTTCCACACCAGTCCGAGTTTGAAAACGTTCCCAAACGTGGTTACTGCCCTGTTTGACGCACTGATAAATATCGTTCTGAAATTTTTTTCGATGTGACCATCGAACAGACTCTTAACTGTTTGGATCAAAAGTATCAATGTCATGACGCAAGCTTGTTACCTAACAGAAAGCTCCTGTAGTAAATGGCTGTCGTCCATGATAGCACTTGTTACAGCAAGTGAAGCGGTGGAAAATATTTGTAATTTTTATTATACTACGTCTGAAAAATACATCAATCGGTTTAATTCACGAATCAAACATAGTGCCACAGATTTGCAGAAAATTAAAAAATAGAATTGATTTACACAACCAGTTTTCTGTCACCAAAGACATAATCTGTATCAATAACCACGTCAATAGCGGTGCTACCATAAATTGCTGCAATGTACTGGAAGTGGGAATACAGATGTTACAAAAACTAAACGGAAAATACTGCGGCATCGTCAAATACAAACGTGAGAACAAATTTGTGTCATTGTAAACAGCCACAGCATGCATCGAGATCGATAAGAGGATAAAGGCCATACATCTTACTTCAGCTTTAAGTTCTATAATGATGTTATCGGTATCACCGATTTTAGTGTAACTAATGCAACTTACGTTCTATTCAAATAGAAAGAAATATCAAAATACTTTCTAAAGGATTTATTGAGAATCAAAACTGGTTTTCACAAAACGTATCGACTCTTTAGCTGCGTACTAAAGTCCAAAAAGATTTTTGCAAAACGAACGTTACTTAGGTTCTGAAGTGTATAGCAACCAAAAACTAAACAAAGAAAAAACAATGTACATACACTCTAACGGCTAAACACCCATATTCAACACCATCGATCAAACACTGCATAGCCCCCTGCATCTTTTAGAAAAGATAGGGAGAGAAAACAGCCCCAGAGGTAGTAACAATCGACTACTTCCCTGCCTCGTACGTGCGACTTAGAAACTCTCTGTGCCTCTCAGTCGATGAGAGTGCATACATACAAAGACAAGGTATTCATAAGAATAACTAAGATAGACGAAAATCAGCAACTAAATAAAAAGTAAAAATACTGGTACAAACATTTCTTCCTTTCTCATTTAAAAGCAAAACGAAACGAAAGCAGATTTTTGCTATAAGTTACATTTAGAGGTTATACAAAATACACTTTAATTTTTAGCTACTGTCCATGAATTGACTTTTCATGACAAAAGGCCCATATCGACACTCTAGTTAATACTGTGTGGCTTTCTTTGGCATCCAAAAATAATTGAAGCAAAACCTGCTCCAAGAATAGCAACCCTCCCCGAGCTTCATTACTGTAGTCTTACCACTGTAGAAAGTGCGCCTGAAAATTCCTTGTATTATTATATCCCTATCTCCTTCTCATCCCTTCGTCTGTCACCTCTTTGATTACCGGTTGCCAGAATATTTTTCACGAGAAATAACCATTCGTGTTAGCAGAGCTCCTCCTTTGTTCTTTTTTCTCGGTCTGAACTGTAATATCGCTATCTAAGAATCTTCCATTTTTCCGCTTTGTTCAACTGATTTCAATATTCTTTGCTTTTCGTCCAGCCTGGGAGGCGGCGACATTTTTTAGCTAGTCATTTTAGCGTCGTTTTCATATTATTTTTATTGTAGCTTAGGTCGTGTACATATATCATTCAGCGGTCAGCTGGCCCAGTAGTGGTAGATTACAAAATTATTAACAGTTTTTATAAATAAATTAACAAAGTTTTAATATTTTTAATAATAAAAAATGTTACTAGCTCCTTGAAATCACTCTAAACATAAAAGATCTTGTTATTTTATACGACAAAAGGCTTAGATTTTGAAGAAAAAAACCGGAAAAGTAACTTTCAATATAACTACTAACCAGAAAAAACAATTTTTCTAATTTTTTTTCTGAAAAACCTGAGCACTTTTCGAACAAAATACTTTCCTTTTAGAACGATTCCAATATGCTTATGACATTTTTTGTTTTGAAATATATTAATCCTTTTTTAATTTGTTTATAAAAATTGTTAATAATTTTGTAATCCACCGCTACTGGGCCAGCTGACCGCTAATTCATGTGTGTATGCACCTTAAGCTATAATAAAAATAACGAGAACGACGCTTAAATGACAAGCTACAAAAAGTCGCTGCCTCCCAGGCTATTCCTTAACCTTGTTTTCCCTCTCTTACTAATGCAGTCTTTCGTTTTAAGATTTTCTCATCTATTTGATCTTTAGATTCATCCAATTAAAACCATTTGCCTTGAATTATAAATTGCATGTAACCAACTTGTTCTTCGGGCTCATTTTTATCATTTTCTTGTGCCGTATTTTTAATCCAAATAATAATTTACCTTTGACTTTCCGTATAGTCATTATCTAGCCATACATCGATTACATTAAGGCTTTTTTTGTTTCTTATTATCACTGTTCTGTTTTGCATGAATTTTTACGAATAATTCCCTATCACTTGAATATTTTTAAGTTTTGCTTCTACCTGTAATTTGCCGCCCACTAACACTATTATTTCACTTTCTATCCCTCTCCCTACCCTACGTATCCCCTTTATAAACATGTTTTCTTACTTGACTTAACAAAAAACCTTTATAAATTGAAAAAATAATTAATTTTTCGAAAATTAATTTTTTATAGTGAAAATTCCACGTGTTATTCCGAACGTAATTGTTAGTGTATCGACATCCTGCATCGATAACAACATAGTATTTATTGCAAATTATGACGATTAAAGATAAGATATACTTATTTTTGCATTTTTCAATGGTTTTGCATAAAAAAATTAATTTCGCAACTCAAACAATTGCAAATATCTTAGGAAAATTGGCAATTTTTTTTTTTGATTCAACAGCACTGAAATTTTAATAAAGAACTACAAACTCAAAAAAAGGATGCTTCAGCTGAGACACATAAAATTTAAGTTTTTTGCAATAACGGACGAGTGTTCAAATTTTTTATTGGGAAAACTATTTTGTATCATCTTTATGTATTTCTACATCGCACTGGCTCTGTAATTTTTGAATATCTTAAATAGAGTTGCTTAAAAAGAATCAAGAACGTTGTCTGTGCTCCCGTCTATACCCCCACTTCTGCCATGAAGGGACCGAGCAGCTGCAGTGCGTGCTGTAAAGTCTGGGCTGAAACTGGTGTTTGTACATAAATTTTTTATCACACATAATTGTACATCTGGAGCATATTTACAAAAAAACTTTGACAAGCACATTTGAATAGAATTTATCTTAAATTGACGTGTGCGACGAAGACTATCCCACCATGTCGTCACCCCATGTTATTTTAAATAGGGTGACGTCACGGTGGGATAGTCTTCGTCACACACGTCGAAATGTTCTAGTGATTTTCAGAAAAGGGCACTGCATCAAAGTTGCGCACGAGACCAATTAGCGATGAATTCTCGGGTGAAATTATTCTATAATTATACAACATTTGAATCATTAAAATTATCTATGGACTGTATATTCATATAAATTGGTAAACAATTTATAAAATCATGTTAATAACAAAAAAGTCAGCGCTCCATAACAATACCTCAAAGGTGATGTGGAAATTTGCTAAGAAAATTTATTACACAAAATATCTATGAAAAATAATGAAACTACATATTTTTACATGACTTAAAAAGAGTATAAATCTAATTTATGTACAAATTAAGTTTGAAACTAATCAAAGAAAATGAAAATTGTAACAAGACCAAAAGTGTTCAAAAAATTTGTACGTTGTCCATGGTGTATGTTAAAGACAAAACGTTAAGGAGGGGGGGGGGGGGGGCACGAGACCCCCCCAAATCTTAATATAATATAGGAAGATATATCTTCTTGTATCTTGGGGAGGTAGCAGCGTAGCGTACTGACGTACTGTCATTACTGTTTGTGCTATCGCGCGTTTTTTAATAGTTTAGCAGCTTGTGTTTTTTTGTGTCTGTACGAAAAAAAGAATCTGTTAACTTTAAGGAAGAACTGTGTGGCTGGGTTTTCACAAGCCAGGAAAGTTGTGTTTCTAGAAAGCCTCACGCCAGGTAAGTTTAGAAAACTAGGGTTAGGGCGGCCCTTGCGGCAGCAGAATATCTGACTAAAGCAAGGTAAATATAAGCAGCTAGCAGAGAAAGCATGCTTAACTAGAAAAGAAAAAGACTGAAGGTGGTCATACAATTCGTTCACAGGATGAAAGTAAATGTATAACTTAAGTGTCATAAGTGGAAAAAGGAGTGGCTGTCCGTCTTCAACAATCTACTTGGGAGAAAAACATAAACGTGACGATGCAAAGTAAACACGTTGGTATTGAGCTAACGTAAAGGAGGAAATAAAAGAATGCAGTTTGAAAAGAGAAAAGTGTGAAAAAATTAAGGAGGCATGCAAGATGGAACTAAACAAGATTTAACTGAAAAAGCAGCAGTGGACCTAATGAAAAAAGGTGCTAGAATGGTCAACGAGAATCCAAAGGATAGAAAATCTGTTGAAAGAATAAGAGGGTGGAGAATTGGCGGCGCGCACAGGAAGGGAAAAAGTGACTCCTCAGTTTCAAATCAACTTCCGGCGAGAGTTTGTAGTTATTAAGTCGATTTTTCTAAATTTAAATATTTGCAATTAAATTCTCTATCGATTCTTCTAGGCAGATATTTTATTTAAGACCTAACTTTTTTTTTTAACTGTCCCAATAACCACAAAAAATTCGTGCTATTTATATTTTTTTACGTTTGTGTCTCCTCAGAGTGTAAAATACATAAAAAAATTGTTAGACAAGTTTTTGAGCTCGCTAAAAATGAATTTTCTATCAGATAATCGAAATTAAAAATGGCGGATTCAATATGGCGGACAAAATTTTTTTTAAATCATAAGAATTCATATAGTGGTCACTGATTACAAATTTTCTATCAGATACCCAAAATTCCTACTAGCGGATTTAAAATTACGGACAAATTTTTTTTAAATCATAAAAATTCGTGAAAAAATGGATTGGGTGGTTTTTGTCGTCGCTCATTACAAATTTGCTATCAGATAAACGAAATTCCAAATGGCGAATTCAATACAGCTGACAAATTTCTTTTTTTAATTATGAAAATTCGTAATAACACGTTTATAGGGGTTTTCATTTTCTCGATTTATAATCTATAAATGACCTTGATAACATTATTTTCTTGTGGTTCTGCGTAAGGTAGAAATTTGTTATCTTATTTTTATGGTATACTTATCTCGACGATAAAGAATTACATCTACATTATGAATAATGATGTAAGTATGTCATTAATATGATATAAAATTTGATCTAAACAGTGTGATAACAGGCCATAATTCAGAAAAATCTTTTACTTTCATTTCAGAGGAACTAGCCTGATCTTTATGGAAAATGGCTTTCGGTCAAACTCTACAAAACTTTGGATTCTTATAGTGTACGAAGTGGAGATAAAAAATCTCCATAGCCACCAAGTTGTAAAAACTTATTTACTCGAGGTATAGTCCCCTAAAGTAGCGTGATCCCATAAGGACCAACAAGGTACGCACCACCGATACGCACTCATATAAAATACATACTTGGGACTTTTTATCTACGCATCAAATACTACCAAAATCTAAAGTTTTAGAAAGTTTGACTGAGTACCATTTTCCGTAAGTAACTGGAAGGGTCCTCTCAAATTAAAGTGAAAAAATTTTCTGAACTAAGGCCCACTATCATAATATTTTGATCAAATTTAATATCAAATTAATGACAATCTGACATCATCATTCATAATAAAGATGTAATTCTTCTACGTTGAGATAAAAATTACTATAAAAATTAGATAGAAAATTTCTACCTTACGCAGAACCACAAGAAAATAATGTTATCAAGGTCATTTATAGATTATAACTCATATGATTCGTGTGCGTGGAGTACTGAGGAAACACAAACGTAAAAAAATATAAAAAGCACGATTTTTTTGAGGTCATGGGGACAATTAAATTGAAAATGCGCCTAGAGGAATCAATTGAGAATTTATTAAAAAATATTAAAAAAAAAAAAATTGACTGAATAACTACAAAACTCTAGCCGCAAAGTTGATTTAAAACGAAAAAGTCACTTTTTCCCCACTGTGCGACGCCCCACACACCTTTGAGGAATTATCAATTTCCATGTTTGTTTCCTTACGTTTTAACACAGCCCCTCTGTCTATTAATAATATTATATTTGAGTTTTTCCCGTGCGACAATGCATACTAGTCTAGGATATTTGATCTGTTTTCTTACACCTACGGGAAAAGTTAGAGTAAAATAAAAAATTATATTCACATATCGCTTTATACTAGATATTAGTTTTGGTTGGACGGTCCACACCCCCACCTCTTTCCATCGCAATGGCTAGCCTCGCCACAGCCACTTTTCACGAAATAAGGAAAAAAAGCTTCCTTTCCTTGCAATTTTTACCCAAATTATTCGGGGTCAAACTGCCTACGCCGCGTCGTACTATGTTCTAAAATGATAAAATATGAGCTATTTTTGGTCGAAATCAAATATCTCCAGTTAGAAAATATAAAGAGAAATGTATTTTTTAATTTTCAAGTAATCGCATAGCGCATTCAGGAAAATTGTTGTGGGGTGTTAATAATTATAACATAACTTTGAAATATAAGAAGTTCTAGTCATTTTTAAAAAAGTTTTCAAAAAAATCGTTTTTATATAATTATTTGTTACAATAGAACTTGTAAGTAAGTGTTTGGGTAGATTACGTGTTACGGTGTTTTATACTAAAAGGTTATGTGTACTCTTTTTTCTCAAATCTAACCTAAAACGCATCTGTATGAAATTTTCACAGCTAAATGTAATCTTCACATACAATAAAAATTAACTGACATTTACACCAAACAGACGAGACAATATTGAAATTAAGAATTATTTTTCAAAGGCATAAAAATAGTGAATAAAAATCATTTCAGATTAGAAAACGAATATACTGATGGTACTGATAGTAAAGTTGAAATCATAAAAATTGAAATAAATAATGCAGTACAATTATTATTTAATAATACCACTTTATTTGATTAAAAATGGAATGACTCAAATTTTTTTACAAAAAAATACTACTCTAAAATCAAATATGCTAGTCTATCAATACAACTATAACAGCGACTATTCACAATCTTCACTCGGAAAAGCATACGAAACCAATATGTCGAAATAATGTTTTTGTTTGTTGTTGCACTTGTTCATTGTATTTCTTTGTTGAACAAAATTTAGCCATAAAAATTGTTTGATGATTCTTATCGATAAATGCATTACTGCCAATAAATAGGACTTTCGAAAAAGAAGTCACTATTATTTTCACTTGCTTGCATGTGAAAATTTATAAATAAAGGGATCAACAAAACTCGTTAGTTGAGAGTATATTATTTTTTTCAGATAGCCCCGTAACTATACATAAGTGAGGTTATTTACACACTTGCCACAGGGTGAATTTAAAAATTATAGTAGTTCGCTCTCAGGTAACGATTTTTGTTGTTTTTTCAATTGTGAATAAGATATTTGTAGAAAATCTTTGGATGAAGGTTACTAACACGGAGAAAGTACTGGACTTTTTAATTAAAGACAGATTACAATAACCAATTTTTCATTATCAAGAGGGTAGATTTTTAATTAACTAACTATTTTAATAGGTAAATAATGGAAAACGCCTGAAAATAAAACGTATTCTAGAAACTCGACACTGAAAGAGCAATAATTGAATATTAAATAACTGAAATATAAGCCTGTCATTTGAGATCGTAGAATTTTATAGTACAACTATCCTAATAAACCCTCACTTTAAAAGCGTTTTATGTCGAGAACTTAAAATTTATCAACTCATATTGCGTACTCCTTATTATTAACTAACATTCATAAGTGCGATGTTCGTTCGGTTATTTATTTTGTAATTAACGTTATTCAAAAAAATTTCTTAAAAATATCAATTTGAAAATATCTCTTTGTTATTTTGTGTCTTTGAAAACCATTAAAATTTTATTACTACAGAATTAATATTTTCGAAAATATTTTATCCCACATTTGGGATCCATTATCATAACTTCATATAGTAACATTTTCTCTCTATTTATGCTGTAGAATAACTAAACAAATTATTTGAAAAAAGTAACTAATCAATGCAACGAATAAAACAAATGTTGCTATTTTATATCGGTGTTATATTGATTAAGACTAACGTGATCGAGGTATATTATATAAGTCTTTAATCAGACCCAAGGTATTTTTTTCAGTCTAAAGGTGTGCTTGTCAATAGGTTTTAATGAACTTTGAGTATAATTTCCAAACAATGGTAAGAATATTAAAAGGCTGACATAAAAATACTACATAATGTCAAAAAAAGCATTTATTTCGGCTGATAGGTGACTATTAGGGGTATTCAAATCTTTGGGTTATTTTTTTTTTTTTTTTTTTTTTTTTATAGTGGGAAGGAGGAAATCTAAAGACGCCTCTATACGTTGACGAAGCTACTTATGCGTAGACAAAACTACTGTAGGAGGTTGTGTCGGATTCACCCTGGCTTATAGTGCAAATTACACTATGTGATGCTAATCATCACGGGCACCTACCGACTAAAACCATCCTCCCCAAGTGAGAGCTATCCCGTTGGGCTATTACTATGATATAGGTATCGAGACAGGAAAGAAGAGATAAAAGCGGAGAAATAGTGGATGGATGAGAAATTAAAAGCAAAGTGCAATGACCGACCAAGAGACCAAGGGAGAAAATCTGGTCGGTACTATACGCATCAGGGCGAAACTCGGAATATTGAGGTGTTAAAACAGCCTCAGGTCGAAGTGGAGAGAGAGAGAAAACATCCTGGTCAGACATCAGACTTATGAGCGAAGAAAATTAACTCGTTGATCTTCAGCCCAGCCACGCCGATAGTTGCAGGGCTGATAGCGACTTCACTGGATGAACTGGCTCAGGTATTGCCCCCCTCCCCCCACCTTACAGTGGGAGATTCTGCTAAACAATTATAATTTTGCATAAACTGTGAAAAAATTTCATAAAAACGCAGAAATACCTTATAAATAAAAAAGTACACAAAAAATCATCTTGAAAATTGGTACGCATCAGTTTTTGTGATCGCTGATCACGAATAAGATGTTATTTTTTGCAAATTGACAATGGCGGATCGAACCTCTTATTCGTGATCAGCGACCACAAAAACCCCTATAGAGCACTTTTTATCGAATAGTAAAAGTAAAAAAATGTTTATGTCCGCCGTTTTGGATCCATCATTTTCAATTTCTAACAAATAACCCCTTACTCGTGATCAGCGACCACAAAAACTGATGCGAACCAATTTTCAAGATGATTTTTTGTGTACTTTTTTTTTTGTCTGCGTTTTTAAGAAAAGTGTTTACAGTTTATGCAAAATTATAATTGTTTATAACAATAGTAGGTCCTCGGCTGTATTTTTCCTGCAAGTCTTATCATCGTATCTATATAATAAAAAAAGAATCAAGTCAATTGCTGTCTTCTGCCTTGAGATTTACGATTTTGAACAAAAAAAGAGCAGAATCTCCCACTGTGCGCCCCCGGAAGAGACTCACCGGTGATTCATTGGCCTTGTCAATGAGCTCCTGACTCCCACGACGGGGATTGGCAAGACTGCACGCTGACAGCGGGAACCTAACAAACAAGCGTCAGGGCGCGCCGACGACCTTCCCAAGAAGGGATTGCCCCCCAGGTCCAGGCATCATCAGGAGAAACTGCAGTCAGTCCGCTAGAATCGGGAGAACGCGTTTTCGGCGCCACGGGTACTTTTCCCACCGAAAAAGTCCGAGAATCGAAATTCCCGAAAATTTTTCGACGAGAACCGAACCCGTTTTGCCTCGAGTCTGTTAGGCTATGCAGCTAGCACGCTAACCACTAAGCCATCGAGGGCCCTATTTTGGGAGAATTTTTTTTCCACTTCATGATTCTAAGTACGTATACTTCAAAGCTTTTAAGACTCTATAATGGGTTGTATCAACATAATTTTTCTCCTCAGAGTCATTTAAAGATAAAAATTAGAAAATAACGGAAAAATCGCGATTTTCAAGCTTTTGATGCAAGTGGAAAATATTGACCGACAGATCCTATTTTTGGGCAAATGACTTTTTTAGATGAATAATAATTGAAGAGAACATTACACATAGGTTTTTAAAAAGTTGAGGAAAAATTGGCCAATCTAATTGTTCTTACCATTTCAATTAAAAAAATTATTCACGTGGTTTTTTATGTCAGAAAATTTAGAAAGTAATTTATTGAAGATTTATCAGAAAATAATAATGTAGCTCCATCATACTTCAAAAAAATATCTAATTACGATGATTTGTCATTTGAGTCTCTGGATTACTTGAGCCTCAAATTTTTGTAACAAAAATTTAAAAAAAAGATGATACAATAATAAATAATGAAAAACTGTTTGGAAACTATTTTTAGAATCAAGATCAAAGATGTATTTTTGAAGTAATTATACATTATAACAAAATTCTTTGTGTCGATGGTTCAGGAGGATCTGCTAAAAGATTTTTGTACATAACACTAATCTATTATTTTACATCTAAACGTAAAAAAAATATTATAAATGGCATGGACTGGCACTTTTTCTACATCACTTCCAGTAGGAATGCCAAGTCATAGAACTTTAAGATAACCTTTAAATTTGAGTATAGTTTAAAGTATCATATTACTATTACAGTCTGAAAAAAAACAAAATCATCACGAAGCTGATGTCATTAATTGGGATGAAGCATAAATAATAACTAAAAAGGGCTTCGAAATCGTTAATAGAACTTGACGAGATTCATAAGATAATAATTTACTATTTGGAGGTAAATTAATAATTGTGGGTTGAGATTTTCGTGAAATTCTTCCTATCGTAAAAAATGCAAACAAAATTTGAATAGTTGAAAAAACAATCAAATTTAGTTAATTATGGCCACTGTTCATAATTAAAAAATTAAAAATTATTGTTAAACTACAGATAAATGTTTTTATTGTTGTTGCTGATAATTGGAAAAGGTACAATAATTTTTTTTTCTATTTCAAAATAATGGAAACTAGATGTTTGTGCCGAAATTTTTTATGATTTTAATGATTCTTCAATAAACAACGACATTTTAGCATCTTATAATGAATTCACATATTTTATTTATAGTAAAATTTTAAGCTCAATGACTGCAGAAACTGCAACAGTGTAGATCATGCAACTTGTAAGGGAGTTGAAGAGACTGATGATAATAAATACCTACATTTTCTTACAGAACATTCGAATTCCATTAAAAAAGGACTTTTACCTCACGAACTAAATTTAAAAATAAATGCTAGAGTGATGTTGATTAGAAAGTCATGTATTTTTGACGGTTTGTGTAACAACAAGACTAAGCATAACAAAATTATTCAAGTACAATATTAAAGCGGAAATTATTGCTGGTGAAAAAATAGGAAGTATAGTATTTATTAGGAGAATAACTTTAAATACCTGTAGTTCATCGTCTCTACCTTTTATTTTATATAGAAAACAGTTTCTTTTACAGTTAGAATTTACTTCAACTATTAATAAGTCACAAGCTCAAAATTTGATAAATTTGGTGTATACTTAAAAAAGCCATCATTTTCGCACGGTCAATTGTATGTTGCATTGTCTAGATGTAAAAATCCAAAGCATACTGTCATCAAAAATGGATTAGAGAAGTAGTCAAAATTTGACAAAATTTTTATTATTTCACGTCGAAAAATAATGGCACTTATGAAATTACTTATTTTTTAAACATGAAAGTAAAACGTATAATTTTACTTAAAAAACATACACATGAAATGCATAGCAGATCTACTTCTACGTGGTGCATTCTGGGTAACGGTAAATGACATGACGTGCAGTGATCGCCTGCGATGGAAACTTTCAAAAAATAATGGTTCAAGTTCTTTCTTTTATTTAACAATCGAGACTATGAATTTTTCGTTCTCAAGAAATGTTATTATTCCCTAATAACAAGCATTTGTTAAACTTATATTAATTTTGAGAATATAACATGTTATTAAAACTTACAAATAAATATTTTAGGCTTTATAATATGGTATTACTTGTTGACAACTTAAATACATCAAAATTTACGTGTAAGAGACTCAAGTAATTACTCCAACAAGAAGCCGTGGAGGACGTAAAGGCTGTAGTGGAGTTGTAGATGATTTCACATGTAACGTAGTTAGAAAGAATGAGAGGACTGAGGGATAGCCAAGGAACATTGAGAGGGTATGGTAGGCGTCGGGTGTCCGTAGGGGAGAAGTGTGGAGACACAGCAAAAATAAGGGAGAACTGTGGAAGAGCCAAGGAAAATTCAAGGGGCTATGAGGGCATAGGATCTGTGGGGCACAGCAGAAATGGGGGGCATTGTGAAGGGCCAACAAATTTAAAATAAAAAAACCAATACAATATTCCTTGTCGTGTTAGGGCTGTTGGGCGGCCTTGTAAAGGATCTATCTTGGGACCAAATAAACAATGTGGGTCGGCGAGAGTAGCAAGGGGGGAGGATACAAAAAGAGGACGAAATAAGCATATTTTTAACTTATTTTGTTGGGGGCCTGTAGGTCAAGATTGGACCTGCCAGCAGCTGGTAAGTGGCAGTGCGTTGCTTTGGCAACAGAATAAACATAGGCAAGCGGTTGTTATTATACATCAGAGAGACAGAAAGGGCGTATTTGTTTTTCAGAGGTAGGTTATGATTGTCGTTTTTTGTTTCTCTATGTATAGTACTATTATGCTATAATCATCGCCTCGTGTTATTAGTATAAATTACAATGTGTCATCGGTCGTGGTCATGAAACCAGCAACGTCTGTATAACCTAGCTGATAAGTAGAAATTAAAATTATTGATGGACAATATTGTATCGATGCGTCACTTATTGTATAATGACTGGCAAGTGAAAAGTTATACAGCAATAATTGAAGTGAATTTAATATTTTAATATAGATAGCTAAAAATTAAGGAGCAAATAAACATTTAATTGACTTACTCCGCATAGTTCCGTTTGCAGTCAGCTCAAATTTTCACGAAGCTGGTCGTTTTTTTTTAACTTAAAACTTGAGACTCAATTATTATACTTCAAAGGTACTGCTTTTATATATCAGTACCATAATTAAATAGACTACAATTTTTTTTTAATAGTAAACCGGAACAAGATCTACTGATTTTAGTACCAGCTCAAGAAAGACTAGCTTTTCATAAAATTCTGCTAACCTACGAATGGGCTATGCGGAGTGAGTAAGGTTAAATTTGATTCATTACCTGTCATTTTCAAGATGAAATAAGAAATTCTAAATGTAAGTTTAAACTATTTAAGTGGACCTGCTTCCTTGTTTTTGGCATTCAAGTCTTATAAGGAAAATGTTAGCAAGTTTTAGTTTTGGATTTTGGTTAGGTTGCAAGAGAAGGAATAATACGCGTAAATTAATTCAAAATTACAATTTAAAATAAAAAAATTAATCAGACCTTGTTATTTTGTGATGATATTATATTAGACATCCATAGACAAGTGTGCAGCTTGTAAGTGCTTTATCACATATAGTAAATCATTAAAACCACAAAAAACCAAATACTGTTACTAATATGGAGGGGCCTAAGCTATTTCATTATATTATGTGAATAAATAGAAAAATGTATACATTAATTCAAGCACAACCTCAAAATTTGTAATATAACGTATGTTTCAGAAATTAACACTTGCCAGTTAACTCAGGGACTTCACGATTTTTTCACACTGACTACAAGAAGTATTTACTCTACAAAAAATTACCTTTTTTCGCAGTACTATACGAATCAACTGTTTTTCTAAGAAGAGTGTTGTAATGTATATAACTGCGATTCATATACAGATTACATGGCGTTACGTGCGTATGTGCTGCCCACCTGCAGTGCTCACGAGCTGTACCAAGTCAGATTGCCATCAGCCACGATACCAAGCAGATGATCGAAGAAGTCTTACAATAAACGTGTTTTTCACTCAAATTACTCTACTCCTTCCGAGCCTTCTTCACCCTGCTGTAATTTACAGGAATTATATAATACAATCGAATGCTTGATTACATAAAAATTTATAACTGTGATTGATAATTTGTTATGCAACTTGCTTATAGTGCTTCCGTAAATTTAAAAATTGTATGATAACTAGATCTACCAAATCTGGTGTAAGTTAAATACTGGTGCATACAAGCTTTTTTACTGAATGAAATCTTATACCTTTACTCATCAATTAAAGATGATTTTTTAGAAGAATTTAATTTTTCTTAATGGTTTTTTTTAAGAATGAAGACAAATTTCAGCCAATGCATGGTCTGTTTCTCCATTATTATTATTATTATAATTATTATTATTATTATTATTATTATTATTATTATCATCATCATTATTATCATCACCATTATTGTTATTATTATCATCGTGACATTTTTTCAACTTATCTATCTAATCTAACTTTAGTGTTACATATTGAATAGTAGTACTTGATTCAAGCAGTCGTTGCTCATTTGGCTAAGGCGCAAGTCTTGGTCAGCTGCGGTACGACTGGTAAAGTCGGGCGCAGGTTCGAATCCCGCACGTGTCAACTCTGAAAAAATTTCCGAGTTGTTTCCGGCTGAAATTTGTTCCCAAGCCTCCCGGCTAGTTCTGTACTACAGGGTGACTCGGAGGTGAGCTCCGTGGGTGCTCTGGGTAGGAACAGGACTAGTTGGGGTAAGGTGGGGTACATGGGTGGAATAGAGAGTCCTGCACCACAGAGCATCCCGGGGGTAGGCCTTGTAGGCGCTCTGGGTTAGGTGCGGGACTTAGTTGGGGAAATATGGGATCCGGAGGTAGAAAGAGAGAGGGTGTATTGGTTAGGGAAGATGGGAGAAGGATTATGGGTTATGAGTAACGACGGGGACTGGGGTTAAAGGGGTTATAGTTGGGGTTAGAATCAACACACTCCACACCAAGGTGGTAGAGGGTGCCCGTAAAAATCAAATCGAGTTGGTGTACGGGTAAGAATAAAATATATATAAAAAAAAATAGTAGTACTCAATTGATTCTTGACTCAAATAATTTTTTCAGTGACAATTGCACTAACTTTAATTGTTAGGGTACAACAAAAAAGAGAAAATTCTATTTGAAATTTAAATTAGTTAGGAGGATCCTAATATACAACCAATCATTTTCAATTATTCAATAAAAAGCATGTGGCACTTAATTAAGATAAAGTATTGTACAGAGTATGAAAAGCAAATAAAACGTTACACTGGCACGTTTATCTACTCACCTTAAATTTTTCATGCAATGTTTCAATATCATCTTTGACTCTTTGAATTAGTTGAGTTTGGTACTCTCGTATAGCTCCTCTAATATGAGGTCTGACAAAGAGAGCGTTAAATCGAGAAAAAATTCTAAACATTTCATTGGCATTTTTTGCTGTGCCTAGTTGATCACGCAGATGTGCTGTTATTCTTGCTTCGACGCGTTCTATACGTTCTTCATACCTATTAACAGCGGCTTCCCAAGACTCTAATCCTTCTTTAGTTATATCTAAACAATCAACTTCTTTGACGTTTTCATACGCCAAATTGACTTCACTTATCGCATTGGCATCAGCAGCATCGAACGCAAATTCGACCTTTACTGTATCGTTATCATTATTATCAATTGTGTTCGTACTGCTTTGTCTAGAAGGTCTTAAAACACGAACAATAACAGTCCTTAGTTGCTCATGTTGACGTCGAAAGCGTCTCATATGTTCCATTCGTGTTTGCAGTTTTTTATGAGCAGGAGCAACGCGCCATACCATCTTCATATGTTCATCCCGTTTTCTTTTAACAACTTCCCTTAAGAGTTGAGTGAGTTTGTCATATTCGTCATCCCAAGTATTAAATAGTTCGAAACATTGTGTCATGACTTTTTCAAAGTCTTCGAAAGGAATGTGCATTAATCTCCGAGTCCCTAAGACTTTTAAGAGTTGTTGACTAAGGTCTCGAGAAATAGCTTCAACCAATCGTAGAACTCTTTGTATTGGATACTTAGTATTCCTGATTTTTCTTAGGTGAATAAATATCTGCTGGATAGCTGAACGGATTCTTTCCAATTCAGTTGCAGACAACAAATCATTAATAGGGAAATCTTTCATAAGAGGATTGTAATCGTTCACGGTTGCTAGGGCTTGTTTCAAGCCTGTATCGGTATCAAAGCTGACAGTTGCATGAAAGCGTTTTCCATATTTTAAAATATCTAGTGTCAACGATATTTCAATGCTTCCTCGTTTTTCTTGAATTCTGTGTAAAGCCCGTTCCAAATTCAGCCAAAATGAAATTTCTTGTAAAGCTGTTCCAGATTCGGGATCTCTGTTTAGTTTTGTAACCTGAAAAATGTATGATTAATAAACATATGCATTACAATATTTGTATCCATCATATAAAGTTTACTTATCATTTGTCATGCTTACTACTATAAAAAAGACTATTTAATAATACATCGACCAAATAAATATTGAGAGCACCTTTTTATGAAGATATCTCCAAGAAAAGAAAAATATATGAATACACAGTAAAAATCATGACGTTACGATTGAATATCGGAGAAGTAGATTGCTATTTAAACAGTTTATGTAGTGTACGGATTATAATTTTTTCTCGGAAATTATTATTCCAAGATAATAAGTGATAATTAGAAGTAAATACTTCAAATAATAAACTGAAGGTAAAATATTGATTATCACGTAAATGAAGCCTTCATATTCGTTACGTGATTGGCTAATACTGGTCAAGAGAAGGTTAATTTAAAATTAAGATTACGAAAAACAAATAGTTCTTTTAATTTGTAGGATAAAAAAAGATTATACATATTTTATGTACACAATTTTATCATTTCATTTTTCTTCCACAACAACCTTAAAAAATAATTGCGTTTGATTAAATTGCGGAGTTTGGCACACAAAGCGCGCAGGGAGTAGAGTTCCCTAGTTATGTTTAAAATCTGATTATTTTGTATGCATCTTCTTCAACATTGCAGGAACCATATATGCAAGCCTAAAATACTAACGTAATTTACTTGATGAATAGTGTAGAAACTCAACAGAAAATGTTTAGGAATGTAATGTCTCCAATAAGGCGCACAGTGGGACCAAACGCGATTTTTCGTGTCAAAATAAAATAGCAGCAGCTGTGATAATACAATCAAGATGATTTTTTTTGGAGCTTCAAGCTAACACTATAGAATATAGGAAAAGTGGTCTGAACTGAAAAAAACGGTGAATTGGGGGTGAAAAAATCCCCTAAAGGCACCCCCTAAAGCATTCTCTTCAGAAGATAAATTGATTTTTAAAAAATAGATGACATTTTTGTTATGTAAATAGTGTCTATATAGCATAAATAGGCTGCTAAACACGAATTCGACAATTACAGTTCAAAATTCAAAATGGCGGATCCAATATGGCGGCAACGAAAATTAAAAATCGGCCAAAAGTTTACAAAAATTAGTTTAAAAGGGTTTTTTGGGGTGCTGAACACGAATTCGACATTTACAGTTCAAAATCCGAAATGGCGGATCCAATATGGCGGCCAAGAAAATTAAAAATCAGCCAAAATTTTACAAAAATTTGTTTATAAGGGTTTTTTGGGGTGCTGAACACGAATTCGACATTTACAGTTCAAAATCCAAAATGGCGGATCCAATATGGCGGCCAAGAATATTAAAAATAGGCCAAAATTTTACAAAAATTAGTTTATAAGGGTTTTTTGGGCTACGAAACACGAATTTGACATTGACAGTTCATACTTCAAAATAACGGATCCAATATGGCGGCCAAGAAAATTAATCGGCCAAAATTTTACAAAAAATAGTCCATAGCGGCTTTTTGGATTGCTGAACATAAATTTGAGATTTAATTTTCATAATTTAAATTTGCGGATAAAATATGGCGGCCGAATACATGAAAACGAACCGC
>JAPYYV010000836.1:0-34741 GCA_030522625.1 Copidosoma aretas
CGCAGGGGGTGAAGCCCCACTAGTATATATATATATATATATATATATATATATAATAGAAGTCTAAGCAAAAAAAAGATACCAGTTTTCTTGATTACTGTTTATTCAATCATATACAAGGGATGATTAACATATTTTTAATAAAATATGTGACCATGTAGCTTACCACAAAAATGACAGTTTTTACGAGTTAAGAAAGAAATTGGGTGCGTCACGTGTTACAAACCGCAGAAGTAAGAACCCAAAGTATTTATAAATGTGTACAAATGTATTGAAAGAGAGAGTGAGGGCAAGGAAGTGATGGATAGAAGATGGAAATTATGTGCGTATATGAGATAACAAATTAAAAAAACTGTACAAAAAATTTAATTACTATTTTCGAAAACAAAAGCAGCTTAGAAACATTACTTTATTTAAAGTTATATTGTTTCTAAACAATATAAAAAAATTATGTCTATTTTACGTATGTGTTACGTGGATTTGTGGTCGGTCAGGTGTACGCAAAATAAGTGCATAGTGAGGACTATTACTATCTTTTTATTATTCTTTATGACCGAGGAAAGAGCCAAGGGTAGCGCGGTACCTTGGAGGCACGTCTGCCAGTCCCGAAAATTCCGAACCTTCTTGATCATATTGCCGACTTGATGTGCAGGTGTTGGTTTTCCTCGCATCTGAATAACGATAGGCTCTCCTAGCTCTTTTTCATTGTGTTATCACCGATCTTAGTGCTAAGTTGTTATTCGGTTCCTCTTTGCTGGTCCCAGAGTGTATTGTACCTGTAATTATTCCATAAAATAATAATAGAGCGGGCCCCCCATTGGAAGAGGTACTTCCATATTTGCTAGTGAGCAGAAAAACAAGGCGCGTGAAGTAGCCACAGTATTCCGCACCCAGTATGCTGGTTTTGTCTCAACATTTATGTTGCTTTCTTTAATTTATCTTTTTTCTACGCAATTTTATTTGGCATTCTCTCAGATATGGTATTGCTTAACTTAATTTATTTTAATCCTTTTTTACTTATTATTAGTCTTTTTTTTAAACTGTTCATTCTATTCTATTATTAATACAATTATTCTTATATGCTACGACACTATTAACATAGTTTGTTTTAGTAGACGTAAGGGGATGGGTTGACTACGTAAGTAATTGTCATATATAATTTGCTTGATGTCTATTTACGACACTTATCATTATTCTAGCGTTTTTTTGTAAAGGAAAAAAAGAATAAAATTAATTTGTATGAGTCTGCGTGGGTTTTAAAAGATGTTTTTTTTTTATTTGATCGGATAGATACGTTGTATTATCTTTTTTGCGTTTGCCGTTAAAGGTTTGGTATTATTTTAAGCAAATATGTGTTCGACTCTTTTCCTTTGCGGACGAATGCTCTTAATCAAAGGTTTCTTTGGTGTTTTATCGATAATCTCCATGATCGTTTAGCGAATTATTAACAGTTCTCTTATTTTTGTCACCACACATTTTTCTTGATATGATGACTCCGTTATCCTGTGACGATGGAGACTACTGCTCTGGTCTAAAAGCTGGTATTATTTTCTGCCGTGGGTCGATTTATGGTTGCTGTGGGCCTTTTGTGATTGTACACAGGTGCATATCACTAGGACGTTTAAAATGCTTTCATGAGACCTAACAATTACTTTCTTTAGGAGTTTTTTTTCCTCCTTGTATGCATATACGTCTGATGTGTATATCGTTTTTTTACACACTTATTTTCTGCTCAGTCTTGTTTACGCTATAATTGCTCATAGTTTGTTTTCAGAACATCCAGTAATTTTTTTTTGTCGATAACAATCTAGTCTGGTTCCAATAAACTAACATCTAATCACACTTTTTCCTTTATGGGTAAAAATATTAACGATTTTCTAGATTGATGAATGATTAACCTCGTTTTTTTTGTTGTTTGTTTTTTGTTGAGGGTGAGGGTAACTTAGGTAACTGGGATAAGTCGTAAGAAAGCTATGTTAAGAACTACAATTGAGTGGCTGGTTAATGAAATAATTCGCGTCAATCAATATTGTTAATAACAAGAAGAACGAATGATAATTAAAGTAATTATTTATCATTCGTTATCTAAATTTTCACGTTTCACACTTTCTCTAAAATCTACTACTTACATTTGTGTCGAGTGAGGATTAATTAACACACGTTAAATATATTTTTCGGCTTTAATAACTCATGTTTTTTTTTCATTTGATTATATTTCTTCCTTTTTTGCAAGAACACTTTTTCTTTATAATAATGATTGACTTTTTTTTTGTATGCTTATGTTTTATGATATTACTGCTTTTTTAAATTTCACTATAGTTCTTGCAGTAATATGTATTTTTTAATTATTTTTTTGTTTGTGATTGCAGTAGTAACAATAGATTTTGTTTTGGCATTCTATCATTGTGTCTTTTGACACTATTTTCTTTCTTATTTATTGCTCTGAATCATTGCTTGTAATTTCATGAAAGAAGTGATCATGCAAACTAACACCATAATTTAAGGGTGGCCCAATATATAATTCATTTATCGTTTAATAATTTAATTGTTCTGCATGTTGGGTGTACAGCTATTGTGCTATTTTAAAAGTTGCATAAACTGTCTCTGCCTCCATTTATTTTCGCGATGCTCCTGAATAAGAATTGAATCAATAATAACAATTTCAGATTCATACGTTTTTTTTTTCATTATCGTTAAAGTTTTGCTACTATTTTCCATAATTGTAATTTTTTCACTTTCATTTCACTTACTTATTACGCATAATAACTATCTAGTATGCTAATAATTTTTTCTGTTTCGCGGGTCTGGGGGCCGCGAATAGAAAAAGAGTTTAATGCCCATTTTCTGATCGTTTTTCTTAAATTGAGATGGTGGAGTTAAAGGTATTCATTTTTTATTAGTTCTAGGCGCTTTGAGTATGCATGTTTTCTTTACTTTATTTACATAGGTAACTCTAACTTCTTTACCTCTTTGTAGCCTTATGTTATGGGTTTTATAATGGATTCCCACGATCTCGTAGGGTCCCTAATATTATGTATCGTATTTGCCTTTTGACGGTTTTGTTAGGACAAATTTGAACTCTACTTCCATGATTAATTTAGTTTCCTGTCATAATAGTATTTCTAGCCGAATTTAGCTTGTACCTGTTGCATAGCTGCTACAGTGCGCATTTCCGTTAGAGACTTAGAAATTTGTTCAAAATACTTGTCATACTTTGGATTCTCTTGTTGAAGCTTAAAGCTTGATGGAGTGCGAGCTTTCTGTCCTAAAAGTAGTTCGTAAGGCTTGTATCCTGTACTCCCATGCTCTGACGTATTAAAGGCGAGGGTGCATAGGGGTAGAAGGTCGTCCTATTTTTCATTTTTGTCGATATATGTTTTGAGATACTCGCAGAGGACGTGGTGCATCCTTTTAATAGCACCGTTATTTTGTGGGTGGTAATCAGTGCTCTACATTTAGTCAATTTTAAATAATCTTGCAAACTCCTCCATGGTTTTGTTCATGATGTGGGTTACGCGATACGACAATAATTTCTCCAGTGCGCCGAAATATGCTATGAATTTATCAGTTACCGCTCTTCCTGTTTCATAGGCTGTTGCTTTTTCTACTAAAGCAAGGGCGATTTATTTTGTTAACCAGTCTTAAATAGACAGTACATAGGAGTTTTCGTGTTGCAAGAGTTTATTGACAGGTCCGTAGAAACCGATAGATATTTGTTCGATGGGCCTACTCAGAGTATCCGTGATTACCATTGCTTGTTTTGTTTTTACCCGAGCTAGTTTCTTGGTTTGACAAGATTTGCAGCCAAGAACGAATTGCCTTACGTCCGGTTACACATTTCTCCAATAAAAATCTTGTGCAATCCTACTGTAAGTATTGTTTATGCGACTTCGAGGTCTTTAAGAATTTCTTTGATCCCCTAAAAATTGCCACTGATTTATGTTTCAAGTCCCTAGGTCTCTCACTATCAATATAGTTTCTATTTTATTTGCTACTACTAGTGCTTTTAGAGACACTAAGCATCTTTTAATATCAGATATCAGTGCAGTATCGTCATAGTAGTTTTCGTCACGAATGTGCATCTCTCCAGGGCGATACCTGGGCTCGAGGGCGCTTGCGAAGCAACGCCCGAGGGATCGTTGGGACCCCCCTGGTCGGATGCATATAAGGGGCGAATCCTATTTTTCCTACTGAGGGTGTACCAGGGTTGCAATAGTGCCAGAGGTAGGCAAAAGTATTCTTCTTCACATACATACGTATCACGTGTACTCCTCTGACTTTTGATAATATTGCGTTTCCAACCTCTTTATTTTCATACTTTAAAACAAACGGGTTTATATCCAAGCCTTCGACGAAGAACCGTACACCAGCGGTTCTTACGAATAACCGTACAGTTCGAGACTTCCAATGAAAAACCGTACGCGTCGCTACTATCAAACGATGAACCGTACACGTCGTTACCTTCCGAGAAAAAATCGTACATACACTTGCATTTCATAGAAAAATCGTACACGCCCTTGCGTTCCAACCAAAAGCCGTACACTCCGCTACTTTCCAACGAAAAACCGTACAAGTAGCTACTTTCCGACGAAATAACGTACACGCCCTTGCGTTCCGACGACGGCTCGTACACACCGATATTTTCCGACGAAAAACCGTACATGCCCTTTCGTCCTTATAAAGGATCGTACACGCTGTTAATATCCGTCGAATAGTCGTACATGATTTTGCGTTCCGACGTGAATTCGTATGGCACTAATTTTTGATAAAGATTGAAATAATGCTGCATCATTATATTTTATTATTTACTGGTGGCAAAGTTCTATTATAAAATAGTGTTATCGAGTGATTTTTTAAAGCGTAAATTTGATTGAATTATATGCCAGGAACTGTTTTATATATGTATATTTTAGCACTGAAACCAAAGTGTCCTGATTAGCAATATTTTTTTGTGGTTCGAGTGTCACAGATTTTTTTTTTGTACATTACTATACATAATAATTTTATCTTTAGCTATATTTATTGTACTTTGTCTGTGAAAGGTAAAAACAAGAGTTAGAAAGTGTGGAAAACGTTAACAAAAGCTTATGGTTAGCCTTAAATACGTAACTTTTTTATTGGACCCTCATACATGTGTCCGAATGGTTACAGTTATTGTTAATGTATTGCATTTATGACTTTTACATCTTGCACTTTGTACAATAAATTTTGATATAGTTCTTTTAGTGTTATATTTTTACATAAATACATTAGTCACTTTATAAATCATATTTATTAACAATATGTGACATGTTTGTTCACTATATCCAAATATTTAAATACTTCTCTTTATAAGCAATAACTCGGTTATCACGGTATTTACTGCAGCGTACATTATTGTCCAATTATGTGTATTGATAATAATCATTAGAGTGATCATAAAAAAACTAAAAGTAAAAAAATGATTTGTTATTAGAATGTAGAGTTTAAGCACAACCCCAAGCGAAAATAAGTTTAGTAATAAAGTTGTATTAATTGATACATAAAATTTGTACAGTCTTAATTTGAGTTATTAAGAACAAAATTCGATAACCTTTATAGTCAGATATTGTAAATTATTGATTTTTCTTATATTATTACTGAAACATTATAGGTCAAATTATTAGAATAAGAATGGCGTCACGTATTGTCATTAATAGTTAATTGAAACTTTTAATTCGTGATATTTATTGCTTGTTATTATAAACTATAAATTTGGGTATCCCTAACTCCTATTATTATTGATTATAATTTTTAACTTTTTTTCATAAATTATTAATAATAATTACATGATCTTGGCTATTTTTGTTTGGAAATGTAAAAAAACAAAAAAAAATTTTCAAACCGTACTACATTGACTTGCAATAAATCCGTTAAGTCTAACCATTAAAGATTTTTTTTTAGATCCGACTTAGGCTATGGTGGAATGCGATCTTTTTCATCTTAATGATACATATTATTGCAGTCTTATTTGTAATTGTTTTTTAAACACGCTTAAAAATAATAAGGACCAACATCGTTATTTTTACTTGGGAGTATATATCAAAAAATCGATTAAAAAAATACTATATTGACTCAAACTACATTTTTTCAGTCTCATCATTGAGAACTTTTTTAAAATCCGTCTTACTTGCTAGCGGAACAAGAGCTTTTTTCAGTATCAACTTTAAGTCACTTATTTTCTTAGCTGACAATGGCATCTTCTTGTTGTAAGACGACGTCAAACCATGATTTCTTACCGCTTCCCCCGACGTTTTACTTTTAAAAACACTTATTTTCTTTGATGGATCAAAAAAACCGTACTTTACCAAAACTGGAGCGGTTCGCAGAGTGACAGTTATTTCTCTTCCGTTCGATATCATAACACTTTTTCAGTTAAACTTCTCTGAGGGATCGTCGAAAGAATAAAAATCGTCTTGTTCGATTTGGGTAACAGCATATTTGGAATCATTCACTTTGCTTTCTAAAATATGTTGTGCCCATTCGTTCTAAGTAAATATTGTCTTGGTCTTATACTTCCTTTCTTTTAGAGCATGCATCTAGTCGCTTTGCATACAACTCACTTTGAGAAATCTATAAAAAAAAAAAATTATTTCCATGGTTTATCATTCTAGTAAAAATCGCCCGAGCCACCTTAAATACTTAAAAAAATTTATTAAGGGGATTTAATACTTGAATTTTGAAACAGTTATATACCTTTAAACAAAGGGCTCCGAAATTTACGATTTGATAGCTCTTATACACACCTTAAACCATGTCCACGGCTTTTGCTATCACGTTAAAAATGATGTCACAAAACAATAAATAAAATTTAAAAATATAATCAGCTCTCCTGGCCGTAAAAATAAAGCTACACTGAAATTTTAGATTGGGTGCTATTAAAACTAAGTAGAAGTTTGATATTAAAGAAAAAAGAATAATCAGCTAATTTGGACTCAAATTTTCAACAATATTCCTTTTTGCAATACAAATAAATGAATACACCTAGGTTTTTTTTTATTGTTGAATAATAAATCTAGGATATCAATATATTGTGTATTTTTTACGAATAAAAAAAAATTCGTCATCCGATGTTTTTAACCAGGGCTATTAAAAATTTTGTGTTTTTCACAATTTCCTAATTTGTATCCGGTTTTTAGTCTTGATAAGAATATTTTTTCTTCTTGAAGTATCTGCTGTTGTAATTAATGGCTTACAGATTATTAAAAAAATAAAAAACAGTTAGAAAAAATAATTTGATTACACACTTTTTTTAAATTTGAGGAATTACTTACTCGAAGTATGTAGGGTTTAGGTATGCATCCCGATTGATTTTGTGTTCAACATAGGCCTTGTTAATAACATGATAAATAAAATTGAGTGATTAATAGCGCTTGCTGGCCTCGTGTATTACTTAATAAATTGTTATTTATATCCTAGAAAGTAGAACCAAGTAATTTAAAGCGCTAACACTGGCCACATTTATTGATCGATAAATAGCTATCAACACAAGCCTGGATACCAAACAATCCAGAGCGATTGCAGGCCACGTTTGGTGATCAATAAATTGTTATTAACATCATATTACACGCTTAAACGAAATGACCCAGAGCACTTACTGGTCTCGACTGTCAATCAATAAATTGTTATTCTCACAAGCACGTATACCAAGTACCCTAGAGCGCTTACTGGCTTCGTTTTATTAGCTAATGCATTGTTATTCATATCACAGAAACTTAAACCAGGTAACCGAGAGCGCTTGTTGGCCTCGATTATAAATCAATAAATTCTCATTAAAGCAAGCACGTATACCAAGTTACGCAGATTACCTACTGTCCACGATTATTGGTTAATAAATTTTTATTTACATCCCAACAATTGAAACCAGGTAACCCAGAGCGCTTACTGACCTCAATTAGTGATCAATGAATTGTTGTTAATACATGAGCACTTAAACGAAGCTACCTAGCTCTTACACCAATCTCGTTTGTTTTTGCATAATTATTATTCATCAAGTCATAACTGAATCCAAGTAACTCAGAGCACCTACTTCCCTCGTTACTTAGCATACAAATTATTACCATGATCACTTAAACAAATTATCTAGAGCACTTACTGGCTTACTTTGTTTACTAAAACTTTTTTTTTATAACATCAAAACTTAATTCAAGTGACTAAGAGTACTCACTGGTCTCGATTGTACATTGAGACATTATTATTTATTACATGAAAACTAAAACCAAGTATCCCAGAGAACTTACTGGCCTTGTTCTCTGTACAAACATTATTTTTTATGAAATAAAGAGAAAAATTTATTAGACAGGGTGCTTATTAGCTTCGAAATTAAAAACTATTATTTATAAAATAAAAACTAAATCTGTATGACCCAGAGCACTAGTACGTCTTTTTTGCTTTTTCTAAAATCATAATTATTGTTATAAATAAAGTTTTAAAAAACCAACAAAGCCAGTAAGTGCTCTAAATAACTTGGTTTTAATTATTATGTTGTTTACAATTCACATCTGAAAATATAGTAATATGGCATATCTTAAACGAGAAGCAAGATACGTCGAAAATAGCAATTTTTATGGGTTCTCTAAGGGGACAAAAACATCGCTGCGCACAAATATAGTTTTTGGTCTATATTAAAACATAACCTTAATCAATACTATTTGTATTGCATAATTATAACCGTGAAAAATTTATCAATATGTTCAAAGAAGACTTCTGTATTTTATTGTACGTACCATGCAGTAGCTATCTAAATAGCTAATAGGGCTGCACCGAACGGCATTTTCTTACCTGTGGACCTTGATGTCGATCTCCTTTAGCATCCTCTTTCGTCCTCTTGTGACAGGCGTTGAAGTCCGATCTCTGGTGTGATTTTTCTGTCCATTGTCCTGGAAGTATTTTGCTGGCTAGGCTACGCATCGTGCCTTTATTAATTACTTCTCTAACCTTAATTCCTTGGTCACGTGTGAAAAAAACTTTTTTTTGTCCTAACACTTGCCTTTTGTCTCGCAGTAGTACGCTGTATGCGCTGTGTGACACTAAAATTCTCCTGCTATGTGAGTTTGTGTTCGGTTGGGTATACGCGAAATAAGTGCACAGCGAGGACTATTAATTTCTTTTTATTATTCTTTATGGCCGAGGGAAGAGCCAAGGGTTATTGGGTTATTGGGTTATTGGGTAGTGCGGTAACTTAAAGGAGTATTTCTAATCTTTCATCACTTGTTACTTTTAATCCTGAGAAGAAAACCAGACCTTCTTGGAATGCTGGTAACACTTAAAATAAACAATTCAGGTAAAAATTAATCTCATATGTATTAATTGGTTCTTTTTTCCAAGCCGAAATTTTAACAAGCATTCTTCGATTTAAGTTCATTTTTTTCACCGTAATTTTGTTCTGTAACGGTACAACTGTCCTTAAAATTTTGCTACCATCAAAATTTATAAACAATATAAATTTTTTAAAACTCAAGAATCCACATGTTTCTACCTCAAAGCTTAAACGATCATAACTTTTGGTGTTGACCACATTTTGAGACGTTCGAAAATAAAATAATAGCTTATCTCTTGCACATGATTTTCCTTTTTAAGTGACTACATATGTCTCCTTGCAACAAAGTTAAGATAAGTAGTCTGAAATGTAATCTGCGAAATCAGTCGTAAACATGTAACAAGATGTTGAAAAAGTGTGCCACAAGAACTTGTTCACGTGTTGAATATTTTTTCTTTACTTACTACACAAATTTTCGAACAAACAACCGTTTTCTTCCTCAGGCACTCTTGCAACCCTGGCTTAACCTCGGTAGGAAGAATAGAATTCGCCAGTTATGTGCGTTTGACCTGACGGTCCCAACGAACCCTCGCGCCTTGGGCGTTGCTTTGTAATCCAGAAAAAATATGCACTTTTCCTGCTCAAAATGTAAGGTGCATTTTTTCGTTTCATTTATAGATTAGATATCATTAACGTTCAGTACTTCAAGTACACCGCAGATTTGCTGCAAAAAGCCCTTAGTCAGATTGCTGACGCAGATGATGACGATCTACGAAGATGGTTGGAGTTGCCCAATCAAGAGCTTAAAGCGTTGGAAAAGTATGTCTTGACATCATTATCCAGAGGGGAGATGCAATCCTGCCAATCCATCTGGTCTACTTTGCTCTACGTTCAAGATAAGTTGATCAGATTGCTGAGGAAGACCGGAGGAGAATTACAATAGCAGAGCAGTGAAGAAAATAGTGAAGATAAAACAAGTGTGCAAAACAATGACAGTGCAGATGATCCTAGCTCGCAGAACAGTGCAGATAATCCTAGTGTTGATAATTCTAATGTGCAGTGAAACGACGTACCATCAGCATTCAAGAATCACATAGAAACAGGTATAATGATCACTCGTGGACACATAAACATAGCTTCCTTTTTAAATGATGCTAAAATCATCATTACGTCCAAAGTTGCGAGTGCTTTAGAACAACACAACGCTCTAAAAATTAATTTCGAGCTTGCCACGGAGTATATGATCCAGAAAAATGATGTAGAAATTATTGATCAGAAGCATATTATTACAAAGAATGCTGAACTTTTGAGGTCAACTGACATGGATGATGATTGGTTTGATTTGAGTATGAAACAGCCCATCATGCACAAGATGGAAGAGTTTAAAGAGTGAGATTCTAGCTGGACCCGATAGCAGATTATCAGTTTGACTATGAATACCAACAATTATAATCCGATGAAAGGGGATTCCTTTATTAAATTCCCAGTTGATATTCAGAAAAAAAAGCTTGTGTAAATGTACAAAATAACGATGACAAGTGTTATATGTGGGCAGTTCTGTCTGCTCTACACCCTGTCGATAGAAATGCTTAATGAGTAAGTCATTATCAATTGTATAAAAATGAACTGAACATTGATGGAATACAGTTTCCAGTTTCTTTGAAGCAAGTCAGCAAGTTGAAAAAACAAGATACTGTCTCTGTGAATGTGTATATGTTGCGGAAATATGGTGACAAACATACAGTCTCACCATGTCTCTTTACATCTATGAAGAAAGACAGTCATGTTAATTTACTGCTCTTGTAAAATTTCAACAATGATAAAGATAATGAAGAAGAACAAGTAGATGCTCCAGAACGAAAAGCCATTACATATCGATTAAAAATCTGTCGAGGTTGATGCCAGAGGTATGAAAGACAAAGTGGGAATGTTGGGTTTGTGATGGGTGTTTACATTTTTTTAAAGCAAAGATAAGCTTAAAATGCATGAACATGATTTTTCTAGTGTGAACAAGTGTCAGATTAAGCTTCCAATGAAAGGAAACAACATTTTTAAATTTAATAACTTTAATTCTGCTGAAAAAGTCCCTTACGTCATTTATGCGGACTTAAAATGTTTTCTTAAGCCTGTGGAAAATGATGTCCGAGCATTTTAAAAGCATCAAGCCTATAGTATAGGCTATTACGTGAAATTTAGTTTTGATTATAACCAATCCGCATACAAGAGTTACCAAAAAGAAGATGATGTTGAAAGTCCAGCAGAGTGGTTCATACGAGAATTAAAGGCCATTGCAAGTATTGTGCAAGAATTATATGAAAATCCAAAACCCATAAACTTGACTTATAGAGAAAAGGATAAGTTCAGACAAGCTGAAGCTTGTCTCATTTGTTGTGTCTTATTTGGGAAAAATCAGGAGAAAGTACAAGACCACTTTTTGACTGAAAAATTCAGAGATGCTGCACATAAAAGTTGTAACATCAACTAACAGAATTGGAGATTCATACCAGTGGTATTTCACAATCTCTTGGCTACGACTCGCACTTTATCATCAAAGTGTTGGCCACAATTGAAGACTTCGGGGGATTGGTCAATCTTATAGCAGAACATAAGGAGAAGTACATCTTATTTACCAAGCACATAAAGGGCAGTGATATGAATTTTAAATTCATAGATTCCTTCCGATTGCCCTCCTTCTTGGAAAAATAAGTATCATACCTGGATATGTGAGAGATTACCAGCACTAAATTTCAGCATGTATAACGTGAGGAGCAGACAAAGCTCTTGCTAAGGAATGGTGTCTTCCTTTACGACTACGTTATCTCCGTAGAGAGGCTGAGAGAAAGAGAGCTACCATCAAAAGCCGCATTCTACAGCAAGTTGACTGCTAGCGAAATTTCCTATGCAGACTACGAAAACTTGCAGAATGTTCGGAGAACATTCCAGATTCAAACGCTCGGAGAGTACTCTGATCTGTACTTGTAAACCGACGTTTTGCTGTTAGCAGTCGTCTTCAAGAACTTTCGGTCAACGTGAATGGCAGCATACGGTTTAGATCCTGCACATTACTACACCCTACCTGATTAAACTTGGGATGCTATGCTAAAGCTTACTGAAGTCGAATTAAAGCTTCTCACTGACATAAATATGCTTTTGTTTGTGATGAAAGGCATCAAAGGAGGTGTGAGTCAGTGCTGCAGCCGATACGCCAAGGCCGACAATAAGTGTATGGGAAAAGCGTAGAATTCTGACGAAGAGGATAAATACCTAATGTATTCTGACACAAATAATCTGTACGGATGGGCGATGACGCAGCCCCTACCAAGAGGAGACTTCCTCTGGGTCGACCACATCACGGAAGCAAATTTCCACGATATACCAGATGATGGAGATATTTGTGCGGGTGATTATCGTTATGGTTACATACTTGAAGTGGATCTGGAGTACGCAGTAGCTATCCTTGACGACCACAAGAATTTACCTGTCTGCCCACAACATATGGCTCCACCACGCTCCAAGCAGCAAAAGCTCATGACAACTCTATATAATAAAGAGCGTTACGTCAAACATTACAAGGCACTAAAACAGGCTCTCACGCATGGACTAGTGCTCAAGAAAGTCCATAAAATCTTGCGTTTTAGAGTCTGAATGTCAAAATGTCAAAATGTCAAAATGTCTACGTCAAAATGTCTACGAAATTATGAAAGAAGATATCAAGAGATTCGAAACATCAGATTGCCCACCTAATAATTAGTTCGATCTACCACTGGTGAATAGGAAGGTCATCAGGCTGATGAAGGATAAATGCTGTGGCAACATAATGACGGAATTCATTAGGCTGTGTAGTAAGATGTACTGCATCCGCGTACAAAACGAGAAGCTAATCAAGAAGGCTGAGGGTGTTAAAACAGCTGTCGTGAAGACCAAAATCGGCTTTGATGACTACTGGAACTGTCTCTTTAATAAGTCTACAGTCATATGTCAGCAAAACGACATTTGCTCCAGACTTCACATTGTTCGTACAAAGCAGCACCGGAATGTAGCTCTCAGTCCACAAGATATCAAGCGTCAGTTACTCCCGGACAGCACGCATACGCTACAATGGGGTTACATCACATTAGATGATGAAGATCTCCAGCTCGTAGACGTGCTTATTCATCTAAATACTGTGGAGGTGAAAGTTCAGGGAGGAAAAGTGGAGGGGAGAGACATGGAGAAGAAAGAGGTGGAGGTGGGGATGGAGCCCGGGCTACAAATAGAGCTGCATCCTCCGGCAGAGTTCATTATGTCTTTTGAGGAGCTAGAGAGCTTACTAACTCCTTGGGAGTATACACGACCAAACAAGAAAGCAAGAATTCTTCAAGAGGTAAATTACATCTTTACTTTAACCTAACACATGTATATGCCGATCAAATTGAGCGAAAAAGTGTAATAATATGCACTGTTTATTGTATACCATGGTAATAATAAATTTTAATGTGTAAATTGGTGAATATTATTAAAAAAATAGAATGTATATGGAGGTGGAAGTTAAGGATAGGTTGTCCACCACAGGGCGAGGCGCTGGAGGGGCCCACTCTACTTTATCTATTTTTCAAAATATCCAACTTATCGATCCACCTGTTATGAGATTTATCGAAACCCAACCATTTAACAAACACCATATTACCACGTTTTTTAATGACTTTTTCCACCAAATATACATCTGAATATCTGCATTTCAAAAGCTCTTGTTCGTAAAAGTCACCAGAGACTGGCTGATACTTACAATCTTTTAAATGGTAAGTAACTGGATTAATTCTTGATACTTTGTATATTGTAAATATTTCAAATGACCAGTTTTCCTTGAAGCATTTTTCAAAGATATTCCTAGCTTTACTCACACGCACCTGATTATTGACTTTAAATTTTAGCGTTTATATCGTTTTTTTATGAGCTTTGAATTTTTGTAAAACTTGAGCTTCATTAGCCGGCGTGACATCTCTAGGCTTCATACCGATTGTTCGACGCTTTAGAGTATTGTAAGCAGCTATTAAATAAGGTAAGATATCAAGCCACTTGTAATTATCACGAATACTGAACTTTGTCCACATTTTGTCTATCAGAGTGCGATTGAATGGTTCACATATCAATGCTTTGAGATTACTGTATGTCAAGTAGAGATTTATATTGTATCTTTTCATGAGGTCTTAAAAACTCTTATTGTAAAATTCTTTACCTTTGTCGGTGTGCAGATTTTTCGGTACTCGACCATCTCGTAATATGAACTTTATAGCTGCTGTAACATCCTCACCAGTCTTCCTCTTTACAAGTACAGCCCAAGCATACTTTAAGAATACATCTATTACAGTAAGCATACATCTGTGACCTTTGTTCTCACGAGTATAGAGTATTATTTCTACAAGATTGGCCTGCCATGTCCCATCCAAGCAGCGGATATCATACGTTTGACC
Organism: Copidosoma aretas; assembly: GCA_030522625.1. Classification (NCBI taxonomy): domain Eukaryota; kingdom Metazoa; phylum Arthropoda; class Insecta; order Hymenoptera; family Encyrtidae; genus Copidosoma; species Copidosoma aretas. Next base: position 14,728 of record JAPYYV010000836.1, read on the forward strand.
AGGATAGTTACGACGAGTTGATTTGTGGAGTTCCTCCACTATAATTTCCTTCTTACGATCCAACTTTTTTGACGGTTAATGAGCAAATGAGACTTAAGTCATCATACCATTGATTCTATACTCGGTCTAATCAACTTCTGGTGTAATATTAGAGATATGCGCCAATGCCTCTTTTATAGTAAATATTTCCTGCTCTGATTTCACTATTTTCTGTGTAAATAAGTCATTCAAACTATGCAGCATTACGCTTAGCTTATCTTACTCATCCGTTATAACCTTTTTTTTTTTTCTAGAAAAGTATTAAGATTCATGGCATCATTTGGGTTAATTGCTGCTGCAACATTGCATAATCTCTTGTTATCTAGATCATACTGTCCATCAGCAGTGATTTTGTATCCAATACCGGGAGGACCTCAGCTGCTGCTGCGTTCGGTCTTACACAGCTTATGTTCGAACACATCGATGCTCATTTTGATACAGACTGAAATTGATATATGCTTTAATATATATACCCTTGCTCGCGCAGCTCTTCGATAATCAATAATATCTCACTATCATGACTCGGATTTTCTGTTGCTCTTTCGGCTACGAGTAATCAAAGACGATCGACCAACTCATTTGAATCATCCCAGTGTACATAATCCACTAACTGCATTGTTTTGGCAATGTTCTAGTGTGGCAGATCCTTCCTTTTTGCTGCAAATAAGATCAAACAATGGAGCTATAATTTCACTAAATTTGTTACTATTATGTGTTTGAATAGTTCCTAGTTTGCTAAACCGCTTTCGATGCGCACTTAAAGCATGCAAGAGAGTGTTGTATTTGGCCAAATCATCCTGAGTTATGCGAGATGTTGCAGGACGTTTTTTGACAAGTAGCTCTATCAGTCCAATGCACATAGGATATTATAATTCGTTTATTCTGATCTCAATGCTGTTGAAATTTACTGATAAATTTCCAAACTTATACGTTTTATCTTCTTTTTGAAGCCCATACACTAAATCTAATAATTCTTTCTGATTTTCAACAACTATTTGTAAATATACGTTGTATTCGTTACCATTATTAGCTAGATTTTGGATAGTAATATCAATTTCATCATCATCATCATTATTATCACTTTGACTGACAGCCTACTCAAACATCGCCTTATCATCGCTGTATTTTTCTTTTTTTATTCCTTTAATGGGTAGCTGCTTCGTATCAAAATAATTGTAAGCAACAGAATAGTTTCTTTTATTCTTTACTTTCCTTGATCCAGTAACTATTTCCTTAAGTAAGTCTGCGATTGGTTTAAAAGTATCGTAGAAAAGGGCGTGATGTTCTGAAAAGAGTTTTAAATAATTTACCAATAAAATTTCACATACTGGGCTATGAGTACCGCGGTCCAGGCACTAAACTTACAAAACGTCTCGCTAGAAGTGAGTTGGGTATAAATTCACTAAACGCAGTGTGCAAGGAGCACGATATAGCTTATTTCCAGAATCGAGAAAACGTTGAGGCTAGAAACTCAGCTAATAGAGTTTTAGCTAGAAGAGCTTGGCAAAGAGTCAAAGCCGGAGATTCGAGTGTTGATGAGAAGTCGGCTGCTCTAGCAATAACAGGCGCTGTTAAGCTCAAAAGTAAATTAGGTATCGGCATGATAAAGAAGAAGCCATGTACTGCCTTCAATACAGTAATAAAGGCTGCCTCCCGAAAAATCAGTACTAATCGCAAAGATACAAGTAAATCTATTACTTCGGTTTTAAAAGGTGCACGTAGTGCAGTTAAAAAATCATGTGGTAAGAATCATGAGCTAAACAGAAACTGCAAGAAAGCAAGAGACAATAAAATTATGGAGGCTATTGCTCTTGGAAAAAGCCTCCATCTAAAGCCGTGTAAAACGGGATTGGGTGTGTACTTGATGCCATCTACTGGAAAAAGTTTAAAAAAAAAGATCAATGAAGTTATGATAGCTGATTGAGCATTAACTAACATTGATTTACTAAAATATGCTGAAAAATTGAAAATTTACAATTTTCGTGAAGTATTTATGCGAAACATACTAGGTGGCGTATAAAAAATGTGGTAATTATGTCACTTACTTTGACAGCTTTGGTGATCTGCAACCACCTTCGGATTTAATGCTGTACTTTGGAGTTGATAAGGTTAAGTATAACTATCAAAAATATTAAAATTTTAATTCTTACAATTGCAGGCATTTGTGTTTACAATTCTGGTCGAGAAGGTTTCCGAAAAGTATATAAGGCGCTGACATTAGGGTGTCCGTTATGTACCGATTTCAACTCTTTGGTCATCTACCCCCTGAAATCTCTTCGTTGTATCCTTAAATAATAATCCATATCCTAAAAACCCAAAAATTTAAGATTCAACACGTGCTCTTCAACGCAATTTGATTTCCCATTTAAAAAACATGGGATTTTTAAATTTCAACCTTGTCTGATTTTTTTGACCACTTCAAGTATTTTTTCTGGATTTTTAAATCATACCATTGAATAACGTATCACTTAGACTTAATAAATTGATTCTTTCCAGCTTAAAAAAAGCGAGTTAAAAAAGTTCAACTTTAACCTTCGAAGCCTTCAAAGAACAAAAAATCATAAAAAACTAATTTTTTCAACTTGCTCTTTTTAAGTTGGAAAAAATTAAATAATGAAGTTAAAGAGATACGTCATTTATTGGTATGATTTAAAAATCCAGAAAAAATACTTAAAGTGTTAAAAAAACTCAGACAGGTTTGAGATTAAAAAATCCCATGTTATTTAAATGGGAAATAAAATTGCGTCTAAGGGCACGTATTCAATCTAAAATTTTCGGTCATTCAGGATATGGATTATCATTTAAGGATACAACGAAGAGATTCCAGGGGGTAGATGACGAAAAAATTGAGATCGGTAAATAACGGTCACCCTATGCTGGCATAGTAAGAAATCATTTATTCGCTCTTCAACAGTCATGGAAGAAACATTCACGCTAATTATGTCTGGTACTTCTTCTACATAGTAAGCGCAGTATTTTCCACCTATTGAATTATCGCCGAAATCCAACATTGTTCTTGGTTTTGTAGAACTCCTGACGTTTAATTTAATCTTAAAGATAAATAATAACAATATTTAATTTCACGTTGGTGATCGAGTGATTACATTTCTAACAGGTAGCTACAAAATTCGAGTTATTGAAGTTTTTTTGGTTGATATATTAGAACCTGATAGTATACATATTGATATAAAACCGAACAATAATACACTTTGCAGCGTGATTACGTGTAGCCATACTATTGATTTCAGACCAAAAGATTCTGTAGGACGTCTGTTGGGATTTACTGAACGAGTTGTAGAAGATAACTCCACCCATAACTCGGACTTACCTGTAACCATCCTTAAAGTAAACGCATTACAAGTCAAGTGGAACATAACCACTGGAGCCTACATAAACGGAAAGAATATATAGACGATTCACGAATTTTTCCCAGCTGTATCACCAGGATATAAGATCTTCGAAGTGCCTTTACCAATACTATATTTACCAATCGTTAGACGCATCATCGATCACATACAACCACGCATAGTCGAGAACTGTGAGGTTGCACATTAAACCCGCCTTATAATGGGGATCGTATACAACAATAAAAGCTATACAAGCAGCTCGACATGCACTTCAGCGCTCAGCCGACAATGAACTTCCGAACCGCCAATACGTAGGAGAAGACCACTAAAACGTCAAAAGCTAAGCATATTCTTATTTTGTTGCATTAACCATGGAAGAGATTCTAATTATTCAGTCTCGGGGCATCTTTGACGAATCCATTGGACACTTCGAGATGCATGCTTATCAGCCATACGCATCCGCAACTTATAGCAATAGTGATGAGATCCGTATATCGATTCAGCGTGAAGATCTATGTCTGCTACCATCTCGCAGCTCCTTACACATTCATGGGAAATGAGTTAAAGCTGATAGTAGTACAGCAGCTACGAATATTTCTTTTGTAAACAACGCCATCTGCCATCTACTTAAGGAAATATGATACGAAACGAACCCTATTGAGATAGATAAATGTAAAAATTTCGGTCTTGCAAAGCTCACAAAAAATTATTTATCCCTTAGCCCTGATCAAAGCGAAATGAGTGATAATGCAGGTTGGATTAGTACTTCAACTACACTTATTGTAGTTGATCATGACTACTTTGATGTCTTGATTCCTTTGAGCATGATTTTGGGTCTTGCTGAAGACTATCACAAGATTGTTGTTAACGTAAAACATGAACTCATTCGCACGAGAGCGAGAACTGATTTGAATGCAGTCATACAAAGGGCAATGAAGACTTGACAGGAAAAAGCGTAGTAGAGAGCTGGGACGACTTTAAGATAGAAATATCTAATCTTGAATGGCTCATGCCTTACGTAGTGATGTCAGATTCTTATAAAATTGGGTTGCTTAATTATCTGCGAAAAGATAAGTTCATATCTATAAGTTTCCGAACTTGAAAAATCTATGTATATCCACTATTATCCACAACATTGAAATACATCTAGACGGTAAAAACATTCAATCAGTTAGAAAAGCCACGCTATGTTATCTAAGCTTTCCAAACAAATAGAAAAAATCAGAATAACATTAGCCCTACTAAATTTGATCACTCCAACATAAGAAAAGTTAAACTCTATTTGAATTAACAATATTATCCTTACAAAGATATCAATCTTGATATAACAAAAAATCAGTCTGCCTTTTTATATGATATGAATGCTAATTTTCAGAATTCATATTACGGTAAAAATCGTACTCCATTGTTGAAATCGGGAAATTTTGTAAGTCATGAACCTTTAATCGTCATCGATTGCTCCAAGCAAAATGAGTTGCTATATAATGCTCCAGTAGATGTGCGTCTAGAGTTAAAATCTCAAAAAAAATTTTCCGCCAACACATCAGCCTATTGCTTGATTTTACATGATCGCATTGTTCAGTACATTCCGATGAGTGTTGACGTCCAAAAACTCACGTAGAATCAAGCTATAAAGGCTATTGTATAGCGCTGCTAACATCATTAGTCTTCCGGCCGTCATAAAAAAAGGTCAGCAGACTAGAGAAGAAGAAGAGAATAAACGTCGACAAGGAGAGTGGGAAAAATCTGAGAAGAGACACGCTGAGGATTGGGCAGACAAAAAAACCAAAGGAAAAAAATAGTAAAAATTTTTAAATCTTTGAACAATCGATATGTCGCACAAGCCAACCATTAGCAAATTGAGCACGGACGTTAAATATAAAAGACTTTTAACCAAAGATGATAATGATAACAACTCTTGGTTGAAAAAATTTACGGGTAAGTTTTTAAGCAATGACAAATCCGTAGGTAAGCTAGAATGATACTAGCTCAAAAGAGTTCCAGCTCACCCCCCACCTGAGCCCCCTTCAGTGACATCTGTTTGCTGGACAGATTTTTCCCCTCCAGCACCATCTGTTGGTCCTAGCTCACCTGCCCCCTCCAGCTGGTGCTGTTCGACTAGCACTTTTTTACCCCCAGCGCGCGGAAATTTTTACCCCCTCCAGCTCGTGCAAATTTTTCACCCCCTCCAGGCTGCCAAGAGCGCGGACCGTTAAAACATGTTTAAGAAATTTTTAAGGTACCAAGTTATCTGGTAGACCTAAAAAGAGTTTACGATATGCTTAATATTTTAAGAAATTATCTGTGAGCACTAAAAGAATAACATGTTTTTATCCGCTGCTGCGGACCTAAGGAGCGGCTTCAAGAGCTCACACCTATTTTCATTGATATAAAATGTGCACTTTGAATGATGCTCTTAGTGCAAAGGGCAATAGGGCTTACGGTGGTACAGACGGTAGCCTACCTGACTGTCACGCCGAGGGCGAAGGCCGGGGTTCAAGCCCGACCAAGGGGAAATTTTTTTCCTTGCTTTAAAATTTGTATCTTATCGTAAGAAAGTCAAAAATGACTCCTACAAATTTTAAGGTAAAAAAAAAGAATTTTATGAAATAAGAAAAAAAAATCGTGGATGGCCCTTAAAAAGCTGGTAACGAAGAGCGCGGACTCAACACGTGTAATACACCAACGTTCTAAATTTGTGGCTCTTAAAAGAGCGGGTTGTTTGCCTTTTCGGCATGGGGAAAAAAAAAATCGGTCTTTTCGGCGTGAAAATGTTAGCCTTTACGGCATCAAAATAAAAAAAAAAATTTCTGCCTTTACGGCGTCAAAAAAAAAAAAATCTGGCCCGACGACAGCGATGACAATGAATAGCAGCAGCACCGGTGAACGATGAATGGCAGCAGCACTAGTGAACGATGAATGGCAAAAGCACTGGTGGGAATGAGCAGCAACGGTGGACAGCGTCGACGACGAGGAGCAGCATCTGGTGGACGATGAGCAGCAGCTTGAGACTACGACGAGAAGCACTAGCTCGTCAGTCTATGTGACGTCCCAGGGGCCTAGGAAAATCTCGTCAGTCTATGCGATGTCTGAGTTACAAATGACGTGCGAGTGCGGAAGAGCTTTACATAAGCTTTTCAGTTGCTACTCTGACGCATTCGCTGGTGGGGATAACTTTCGGAGTAGGTATGAGCATGGTGGGGGTTATGTTTGGAGTAGCAACGGGAAAGCTTATGTAAGAGAGCTCTTTCACGCACTTCATTCATTCGACATGTCAGAACAGCAACATCAGCAGCAGTGGCAATCGCCGAGCTCTCCCAAGGACTTCTTTACGGAGAGGTTTGAGTGGGAGCTCGAGAGAATAAGTAAGAATCCTCCACCTCCGAGCAGCCCACCCGCTAAGTTCCAGATCGCATTTAACATTCGGGCGCAGGCCAACAAACTGCCTTTGGATAAAGATTTATTTCTGGCAAGGCTAGGACTGCCGCTGGATGAAGCCAGGATGCAGCTTCGCGAGTTCGAGGAGAAGGACTCAGACGTCGATCACATCGACGAGGACAGCGACAAAGACGATGACAAAGACGAAGTCATCACTATCGACAGTGATGGCAATGACATACCCCTGAGAAGGCGACGAAAAATAATTTGCGTCGACCTTGTGTCGCCAACGAAACGGGACGTTGGCACACAGACGGAATAAGCAGACGGACTAACTTAAAAATAATCGGCTCTTTTTAGAGCCACAAATAATTAAAACGTAAAGAACAAAAGTTCTTCAATTTGATTTAAAAAGTATAGAGAGTAAATATTAATGCAGATATTACGTTGATAACTGTGGTCCTTACAAGGACCGATTTCTTATTTTAGAAAAATTGATCAAGCCGTTTACGGACACGGTCACAAGCACTCTCATAACGAAGTCTGTGATGTCAAAAACATTTCTTCATTGTCAAACCAACTGGTCCACGGCAACCATTACATGATGTCTCCACGATTTTCCTTCTTTTACGTCGATTTCGTCTTCGACGCTTTTCTCCTTCTGTTTAAAGCTTATCATTAGAACGGCACTTGTGCTTTCCCATCGTACTTTTTCTGTCGTTAGATCAAGAATGACTGAACTGATGCTAACTCTACCAATTTATATTATCAGTAACAAAAAAAAATGAGAAGAGATATTTAATGCTTTCAATATGACAAGTGGAAAAAGAAATTCTTCAGCCTTTTGAAAATCTTCCCCCCTCTAGCTCATTATATAAAGGGGGTAAATCATAAATTGGTCTATAAAAGGCAGGCGCTTTAACATTTTTTTTCTTTCATCGAAGTTAGTAAGATGGACAACTTCAACGACGAGCGCAAGCTCTCCATCAGAGATCTTGTGTCTATTAGCAAAGAAGAGCTATTGCAGTTCTTGAACAATCAAAGGCTACAAGACCGCATCTTCGGCAGACACCAAATAATGTTGCAAAAAGAAGAAAAACTGTCAGAGGAAGATAAGGAGATCGATGTCGTCGGTGGGTCTAGCTTCTTACTTAGATCATCATCTGTTGAGGAGATCGATGTCGTCGGTTGGTCGAGCCCATCATCTAAACCACCACCATCACCGCCGCACTTCTCAAAGTCACCTCAACTAGATGCAAGAGCTGCAGCTACGTTGAAGGAGACTATAAAACGATGCATTAAAAAACGATATTGCTACCTTTGCTACTCGACTTGAGTAGCCTAAAGAAGTTTAGAGCTCATAAACAATCGGTCCTTGTCAGGACCAACAAATCATTTTAACGTATAGCTACATCTACAAAAAAAAACTCTAAGAGGGGACTTGGACTCGCACCAAGGGCCTTTTGATTTGCAGTCGAACGCTCTACCGCTGAGCTATAACCTTGTATAAAGGGATATCACTCTTACGTTAAGAAGATTGATGAATCTTAAAAGGTCTACAAAGGTGTTGATTGATAAGGGCCCTAACCAAACGCTCTTATCTGTAATGTACATCCGATTATTCTTACCTCTCTAATGAGCTCACCTTATGACCGACACAGATGTGATGCTTCTGTATGCTTACAGTTCTTCATCACTAACATCTTTCCACTCCATGTGGAAGTAGAATTTTTTAATGCATTTGACAGTGTGTAGAGCACACATGGACTTACACACCCCATTGTGATGAGGACAAGCGGTGACCTGTCTTGGGAGCTCGAACGGTTGATAGTCTGTCATATCAGTGACTGTAAGACCAAATCTTTCAAGCCACTTTTGTATTAGTTTTCCAATTACGAAAATCGTGAGGGCATCTTTGAGATTCTCTCGCAGGACATTCCCGATCTCAGTGTACTTGATATTACCTGAATTCCAGGCTAGTCCATGATAGCAAAGTTCGAGATCTAAATTTTCATGTTTGTACTTCTGTGTTAATTTATGCTACGCAAAGGGTAGTTTGAACAGAAATACTTGTACTTCGCTATCATCGGTATGTAGAGAGAAAATAGCTAATTCCTTAAGCACATAATCATTGCCTGGCTTTTTAAAGCCTTGCATATCCAGTACATGTTCCATTTTTATTTTTTAAACTTTTTATAACCATCACTTCTGGAGAATGATGATTTATTCGTTGAAAACTTGTCTTTTTAATTTCTTAAACAAGACTTATTTCTATCATCATCATCCTTAGTTAAAAGTTTCTGATACTTGACGTCTGTGGTGAATTTGCTCATTATCGGTTTATGTGACATAACAATTTAGAAGGTCTTACAATTTTTACTATCTTTTTCTTTAGCCTTTTTTTCTGCCCACTGCTCAGCGTGTCTCCTCTCAAATTTTTCCCATTCTACTTGTTGTCGTTTATTCTCTTCTCTGCTCTGCTGACCTTTTTCCATGACGGATGAAAGACGAATGATGCTGGCAGCGCCATGCATCGACTTTTATAGGCTTGCATAAGTTTCTTGACGTCACTACTCATCGGTCTATACTGAACAATGCGATCGTGTAGAATCAAAAAAATAGGCTGATGCGTTTGTAGGAATATTGTCGTGTGATTTAAATTCCAGACGAACATCTACTGTACCATTATTTAGGTTCTTATTTTGCTTGGAGCAATCAAGGACAATACAAGATGCAGTGCTCAGAAAACCGTATCCATCAAACAAAGGTGCACAATTTTTACCGTAATATGAATTCCGAAAATCAGCATACACTTTATATAAATATGCATATTGATTTCTCGTTATATCAAGATTAAGATCACCGTAAGGATACTACTGCGAATTCAAGTAAAGTTTGATATTTCTCATGTTGCAGTGATCAAACTTGCTAGCATTAGCATTTTTCCGATTTTTGCGATTAGTTTGGAAGGCTAATATAACATAGCGCGGCTTGTCAAGCTGATTGGACGTCGTAACTGTCCATATACGTTCCGATGCTGTCGGTAAGAGTGGATATTTATAGAGCTTTCAAGATCAGAAACTCATAGGTATGAACTTATCTTTTTGTAAATAGTTGAGCAGACGAATTTTATGAGAATCTGACATAACAACATAGGGCATGAGCCAATCAAGCTTCAATATTACTATTTTAAACATTTGCCAAGTTACTACCGCATTAGCGGCACCATCAGCCGGGGAAATCCCTTGTTAAACAACTGCATTTAAGTCATTTCTTGATCTCGTGAGTATAAGTTCATCTCTTACATTAACAACAATCTTACGATAGTCTTCAGCAAAACCTAATATCATACTGAGAGGTATTTTGAAGTTCATCTCTTACATTAACAACAATCTTACGATAGTCTTCAGCAAAACCTAATATCATACTGAGAGGTATTTTGACGTGATAGTAGCTATCCTTAGTTAGACTGAGAGTGTGATTGCCTTTCCAACCTGCATTCTGACTCATTATGTCTTGATCAGGAGTAAGTGTTAGCCAATTTTTCATAAGGGTTGTCAGACCTACGTTATTACTCTTAGTTATCTCTATAGCGTTTACTTAGTATCTAATTTCTTCAAATACGTAACAGATAGTGTTATTCACCAATTTAGTATTAGTCGGTTCTGTATTACCATCTGCTTTAACTAATTTCCCGTAATTGTGTAGGTAACTGCGAGATGGTAGCAGACATAAATCTTGATGTTGAATTAAAATACGAATTTTATCACTATTACTATGAGTTGCAGATGCGTATCGTTGATGAGCATGAATTTGACAGTGCGCGATGGATTCGTCAAAGATGCCCCAAAACTGAATACTTAGAATCTCTTCCATGTTTAATGCAACAAAATAAGAATATGCTTAGCTTTTGACGTTTTAGTGGTCTTCTCCGACGTATTGGCGGTTCGGAAGATCATTGTCGACTGAGCGCTGAAGTGCATGTCGAGCTGCTTGTATAGCTTTTATTGTTGTATACGATCCCGATTACAACGCGGGTTTTATGTGCAACCTCATTGTTTTAACCTCTCCACAAAATCTGACTAAATCACCGTCCTGATCGACACTGCGTGGGTAAATATAATTAACAATACGGCCAACAACTGGTAAATAAATAATTTGTGAAGAAACCTCCATAATTATGTATCGTGAATCCTGTAAACTTTTTTTTCCGTTTACGTAGGCTCTAGTAGTGATATTATTCTCCACCTGTAATGCGTTTACCTTGAGAATAGCTACGGGTAAGTCCGAGTTGTGTGTAAAGTTTTCCGCGCGCAATCGCTCAGTGAAACCTAATAACCGTCCTATAGAGTCTTTTGGTCTAAAATCAATGGCTTCACTGCACGTGATGACGCTGCGAAGCGTATTACTGTTTGGTTTGATATCGATTAGAATATCGTCTGGTTGTAACACGTTTACTAAAAATGACTAAATATCTCGAATTTCGTAGCTGCCTGTTGGTCAAACTACCATTTGATTACCCACGTAAAATTTATTATTGCTTTTGTCAATATTTGGAATTGAATTGAACTTCAAGAGTTCAACCAAGCCAAGAACGTAGTCGTATTTTGACGATAATTCGATAGGCGTAAAATATTGCGCTTCTAATACAGAAGAAGTACCCGACAGACTTAGTGTTAATGTTTTTTTCATGACCGCTTAAAAGCAAATGAATGATTTCCAGCCATATCATCACCTTATATACTTTTTGATAGAAATCTTAATCACAAATCGCCGCAGTTATAAGAATTAAAGTCTTGACTATTTTCAAAATTATATTTAACTTTACCTATTCCAAGGTACATAATTGAATCGATAGGTGGCTGCAGATTACCAAAGCTGTTAAAGTAAACGACATTATTATTACGTTTTTGATATGCTATCCAGTGAGTTCCGGGGCCATTTTTATCATCAAGATTTACTATTGCGGTTTTATCATAACGTGGTCAATCGTTACGTAAGTTATTTTGCATAAACATTCCACGAAAAGACGGGATTTTTAAAATTTTAGCGTATTTTAATAAATCCACATTCGTTAGTGCCCTATCAGGCGAAATTGCATCATCGATCTTTTGTTTTAAACCTTTCTCAGCATGTGGTTTCAAGTAAACGCCTAATCCAATCTTATACGATTTGAGATAGAGACCTTTTCTGAGAGCGATATCCTCCATCCTTTCATTATGCCTTTGACTCTCTTGCAGTTGCTATTTAGCTGCCTTAGTTGCATTAATACTTTTCAATATTTCGGCTACCCCATTCGCTAGTGCACCGGTCGCACATAAGCCTGCAAATAGGGGTATTAAGGGTAGAGCACCATCGATTCTAGCATGGAGACGTAAGATTCGTGGTATTTTTACGTTTTTCTTTCCACTGGCTTTCTTTACTGCACTACGCATGCCTTTCAACACTAAACTATTAACTTTACGTGCATCTTTGCTTCTAGTGTTCATGCCCCGTAAGGGAGCTTTAATAACTGCATTCAAGGCAGTGCACGGCTTCTTCTTTAGGCCTTTCTTCCTTTTCAGACCCATACTGAGTTTAATTTTTAGCTTCATGGCACTCGTTTTCGCTAGAGCAGCTGCTTTTTCACCAATATTCGAATCTCCGGCCTTGACTCTTTGCTAAGCTCTCTCAACCAAAACTCTTACTGCTGAGTTTCTAGCGTCAACGTTTTCTCGATTCTGCGATTAAGCTGTACCGTGCTCCTTGCACGCCGCGTCTAATGGATTTATTCCCGGATCAACTTTAGCGAGACGTTTCACAAGTTTGGTTCCGCGGCCACAGTACTAATAACCTGGCATGTGAAGTTCTGTCGGTAGAGTATTAATACTTCTATTCAAAACACTACGACCGCTTTTGTAATGAATGATCATTACCCTTGGAGGTTGGATCGCTACTGAGCACCAGAGAACAAAACGGTTGTATTTATAGTTTTAGCAACTTCTATGTACTACTCAACGCAAAGTATATAAGTGATGTATTATCGAGTCCATGGATCAGTTGTGATGAAACCTTTATACATAGTAGACATTAAGTTCAAAGAGCAATCTGTCTAATTGCAAGTTTCAAACTTTGATGCTGTTGTAAAACAGGAAAATCGTCCAAATAGACATGGTGAATTGCTCCCCAACAGTGTCCGGGCTGTATTCTGTTGCCCATTAAATTGTGGTAAAACTTATAGTCTGTTAGCTTTAATAGTGCATCCAAATAGGCTGAGATTTAAATATTTGTATCTATATTCAAAGTCCCTTATCCAGTCAAAATATAAATTTTTGAAAGAGCTGTTGGAACCTATAAATGGTGTGAAATATTTTCCGTTCAGCCAACACGAAACAGTAGTATCTCCTGATAATGCTCTGGGAACCTATAAATGGTGTGAAATATTTTCCGTTCAGCCAACACGAAACAGTAGTATCTCCTGATAATGCTCTGCTAAATTCCATCATGATTTTTTATGATATAGATTGTGAAAAACAGGATAATGTTAGAGCCTTCTTTTGCATGGATGGCACAAAAATGTGGACTGCTTCTATTTTTGTCAAGTCATATGCTTGAGTACTAAAACACCTCACCAGAGATAACGTTAACCTTTTAGCCATATTTCGTCAAGATAAAGTTAACTTTAAACATTTGTATGGTGATCATGTCAACTCAGATATGCCCTATGCTCTGTTAGAAGATTTGTGCTTTAGCTGCTGGAATGATGATGAGTATGGTTGTGTTGTAATCGACAAAGACAGACAAATGAATTGTAGTCGTTACAGAAAGGGCTTTAACAATTTTGCTATTAATATACAGCACGTATATGAGGTAATATTTTAGTATACCTTGAGAATTTGAAGCATCACTATGTATGAGCAAGACAAAGACGTACTCCATCAATTGGTAAAGGTAAGAGAGGCCGTCAGAAAAAAGTACAGACTATGAAAGTTGGGACAAGACAAAGTAGAAAAAGTAGTAAGTGAAACTTTTAAGCCAATCACTGAGCCTCTCAGCGAAATTATGTCACAAACAAAGAAAGAAAGTCACTTTGTGACCAACCTTTATTCTAATAATACTCACCAGCTACCCGTCAAGCAAATAAAGAAGAAAGAAAGTTATCGCGACGACAAAACACTGTTACAGTCTGCAGTCACTCAAGGCGAAGATAATGATAATGAGATAAATGTTACACTACAAAATAAAACTGTTAGTGGTGATAATGAAAATTCATTCGATAACTCATACTTTTAAATGCTTTATGAAAATAAAAAAGATTTATTAGGTTTGGTGTATGGGGTGAAAAAAGAAGATGGAGTGTGCAAGCATGGTGATTTAGATATATACTTTGAGAATAATCAAATCAGGATAAACGAGTTAAAATATCCGATAACTGTTGGATTAATGGAGCTACTCGTAAAAAAACATCCTGATGGATCCTACATGACACGTGATGATTATAAAAAGTACTTTATGCCTTTGCAAACTTCAAGCGTTCATAGAAAGGGATTCAGCAAAAATGGAGCTATTGAAACGTACAATAGTAATAAATTTAATAAAATCATCGCACCCATGTTTGATCTTGTAGCTAGTAAAAAAAGAAGGATCATTGTAACCCCGTTATACAGTGGCTCAAAAAAATTAGCAAGTAGATAATGTTCACTGGGACGACCCTTATGAGCTAGTTGATCGTCTTCGATTGCTCATATCCGAAAAATCAGCAGGAAATCCGAGCCACAATAACGAGATTATGTCAATTATTGAGGAGTTACGTGAGGCTGGGTACATAGCGTCAGTATGAAAATGACCATCAACGTGTTCGGACGTAACCTAGGTAAGACCGAAGGTGGTAGTCGAGGTCCTCCTGGTCCTCCTGGTGTTGGGTATAAGGTTACGGCTGATGCACAATATGATATCCAAGATAAGAGACTATGCAATGTTGCTGATCCTGTAGAAAATTATGATGCAGTAAATCTAGCTTATTTCCAAAGAGAGCTTAATAACATTAGACAAGTTATATATGACATGCAGAGCCGTAAAGAAAAGCAAAAGAATAAAGAATCTAACATTCACTAATCAGACGTTAACGAGAATGGATCGTAAGAAAAAATCAGTGGTGAAAGAGCTTCACAAGCCAGCTTGTCACAATTATCCACGTATAAAGTATAATGATCAGGGCTGAGATGAGACTTGGCAAGCTAACCTTGTTAAAATGATACCATATGCTCGTGAGAATAAAAGTCATAGGTACCTGCTTACCGTAATAGATGTTTTTTTCAAGTATGCACGGGCTGTACCCATTAAAAGAAAAACTGGTAAAGACGTTACAGCAGCCATAAAAGCTATTTTAAAAGAAGAAAGAGTACCATTAAACTCGCAAACCGATCGCGGTAAGGAATTCTATAACTTTAATTTTCAAAGTCTCATGCAAAAGTATAAGATCAATTTGTACTCTACCAATAGCAATCTAAAAGCTTCTATATGCGAGCGATTTATTTGCACTTTAAAAAATTCAATGTAAAAAGAGTTCAGTCTGCAAGGCAACTATAAGTGAACTCATATTGTACAAAAATTTCTTAAATCATATAACAATCGAAAACACCGAACCACTGGCATGAAACCAAAAGATGTATTTGCAGATAATGAAGTCCAAGTGTTACAAAAAAACGAGTTTCTGATTTAACAGAGTTCGGCTACCCTCCAAATGATAAGATAAAACTAGCCACTGTTTGCCCACATCATAATGAAGTATACAAGGCCAACTGTGCTCATCATATCATTAGACTTTGCAAAAACTTTCTTCTAGCTTTACCTAAGTTCATGGAATGGGTTTAAATATTAGATGTTTAAAGATGTTTAATTTAGCATACGCTACCTAGCGGTCAAAATGTGATTGATTTTGTGTGCTTAGAGAGGTAAAAATTATTGGTTGTACCTTACAGGTAAGAGCGTTTGGTTAGGGCTCTTACTAAGGGAGTAACACTAAATTAGCATCGTAAAGAACGTGAAAAATTTCTTTAAACCACCTTATGGGTATAACAGTAGTAAAGTAATTTTTAAATTATTTTTAAGCTGCCTTTGAGACATATTTAAGTCATCTTTAAAATCATAGTAGATATTGCTCAATTCATCTTCAAGCTATCTTCAAGACATTTTGTTATACACTCACTATCGATAAGAAAATGCGCTACCATCATCGAAACACATTATTAAAGGTACATACCAACTCTTCAGTAGCACAGTCGGTAGCGTGCCTGTCCATCATCCTGGAGACCAAGGTTCAAATCCGACGGTGGGCAAGTAAACTTTTATTATTTTAGAATTCATCTCAATGAAATAAAAATTAAAACACATTTTACAAACGCGCGCTCATCTAAATCTAAAAAATGAATTTTAAAAATACATTTTGAAACGTGCGCTCATTTGGATGTTGAGCACTGATCAGGCAGCCCTGGATACAAGAGCGGGACAAGCACAAAGGCTATAATCCGGCAGCGCTACGAGCACAAGTCCGACAGCCACACTCGCTACGGACACAAGCTGTGCTCGTACCTGCCTAGTTTACCTACTGGCCGTATTATCGAGGGTCTTAGAAAATTTTCAGGTATTTAATGTAATATTGAATGTATGCTGGATTATTTCATCGCCATTTTAGTGAATGATGGTTGTATAAGTAATTTCCTACAACTGTAAATTTTTCTGAGAGATAAAATCAATGATTAAATTTATTAACAATAAAAAAGTCTCTTTTTTGACTGCATTATCGAGCCTTGAAAGAGGGCCTGGATCTATTATCTAGCCTCTATTATGAAGCCCCTCCGGGCTCAATATTTACATAGTTAGACTGTCTGTATATCAATACGTGTAGATATTGTATGCTAATTGATGATTTGTGTTCATATTAATAACTACGATCATCGATTTGTCGCACTACAACCAAATCCAAACAAATCTTAACAGACGAAAAATCAAGGCTAGGTAACAGCTTCTAGCACTGAATGCAGGGCCTTGATAATAGACGCACTGTATGAATAGTGTACCTATAATCAACTTTATTGTTAATAAATACAATAGTAAAGCAAGATAAAAAAAAATTTCACAATACGTTATTCACACTGATTTAACTATCACCATTACATGTATATCATATTCGTATTAAATTTATAAACTATAAAAAAATATGTATGTCGTTAAAGTTCTTCTTTAGGAATCGGACGTAAACTGATGGAAGCTTACTCGTATACCTCGTATCACATGTTTTCTGTAAATGTGAGCATCGACTTTAAATTTAAGAATGTAAAAGGCTAGATTATTAAATAAATTAAAAAAAAAAAAAAATTTGTTTATATACATTAAGGTAAAACTACCGAAGCTGAAACGATTTCAAAAATGACACCTAAACTGGAACAGCCAGAGGAATAAATTTATCATCAAACGTCAACCAATAGATTCATGAAAATAAAATTTTATA
Organism: Copidosoma aretas; assembly: GCA_030522625.1. Classification (NCBI taxonomy): domain Eukaryota; kingdom Metazoa; phylum Arthropoda; class Insecta; order Hymenoptera; family Encyrtidae; genus Copidosoma; species Copidosoma aretas. The sequence goes on from JAPYYV010000836.1 coordinate 31,981, forward strand.
TGTATTGATTGTTGCAGTGGTTATTTAAAAAAATCTGAAGTTTATCAATGATGTAATGCTAAATATACCTAAAATATTAAATCTATTCGGTCTTCTCAGCATAGGGTGCTTTTGCCTGTTCCAGTTTTGGTACATGGACGATACCTATATGCTTAAACTGGAACGAGTTGCGGATGACACATAACCTAGAACATACGACAATCTTATGTATTTTAAATGGTGGTTCCAGTTTAGGTAATGGCGGTTTTTTTGCCCTAAACTGGAACAACACACCTTCCACTTCAAGACTTTTTAGCTCTAGTACAAAAAATTGGTTTTAAAGTAATTATATGTACTATTTTGACCGAATCTTTTTCTAAAGAATAATTGAATGTATCAATCGTCTCATACACTATGAATTTTAATGAAAATACGACATTAAAGTTAAAATTCCAAATGTTGATTTTAATACAAATGTCCATTAAATTTTTTTTTCTCTACACTGCTATCATTTTATTTAAAAAATTTTTTTGTTTGATAAATTGTACTATCCACATAACATAAATAATAGCTATTAGGTAAATAATTATTATCATCTCGTATGTATAAGTACAAATGTTTTGACACCGTGTCATTGTAGAAGCCAGTGGATATGTACGTTGTCAGGATCAACTGAAGACGACGACAGGTTTCATAAATATGATATTCTCGTAGGATCAGGTGAAAATTGTGGCCAAAGTTACCTTTAGGGAGCCGAACGAGAAAATCTATTAAAGCAGGTTGATAAAGTTGGTTAAGTTGATCAACTACGATCGAAAATCGCTAAAGATAACATGGAACCTGGATACCTGCACCGCCGATGTTGTGAAGCGGCCCAGTAATAAACTCAGCATTAACAGAATATCGCCAGTCCACTTTGTTGCACATACACACAATTAAAGCTCTCAAGAATATGAATCTTATTATGCATGCGAACAATATTACAGATAGTGGACAGTTTTTATTTTATGTAGAATATTTTACCAATGATTAGATTGATACTTATAAAAGTATAAGCCAAATATATGGAAGTACAGTCTACGTAGATGCAACCGGCTTAAAATTACATCCAATTCCTGGAGAAAACCAAAAACGGGATCCTACTTTTTTCATGTACGTAATATTTTATATGAAAATGAATTTTAATATTTACTTATATAATCTTATCTTATAAATTAATCATCTATGGTTATTTACATAAAAAGAGCAGTCAGGGCCGATTCTCGTTATATGAGTAACTATGTTGTTTCATTCTTTAGAATACTGTTTAAAATCTAGAATCATCCCTTGATGTTTGAAAAAAAAGGATTTATTTTATTGATTGGTATTCTGTAGGATATTTTACTGTTGACTTGGTATGTTAGCAAAACCATGTATTTTTGATATCCTGACTACCGATACCATTATGCAAGAATATAAATTTTCTTTATTTTTACTACTTTTTATAATACTATTGGGATTTACCTTTTATCTGCTTCGCATGCTTACCAACAAGGTTAAAGAAAATTAACGACTGAAATCGTAAGAAACAGATTTTAATGAAAATATTCCAATATAAGGTAAACGTCCCAATTATGAAACGCATTTTTGAAAAAATTTCTCTCAGAAATTCATGAAAAATTCCCTGTCTACTGGAATCATAAAATGTTAGTGGTTATCAATAGGGCTTGCATTTTTCATTGATTTTTAATCTTTTTAAAATTTTATCTATTTGTAAATGTCGCTAAATTAAGAAAATTTAAGACAAAATAATGTTCGTCAGATGAAACACTACCTGTTTCAACATTTGGACACGCTTTACAATTATGTCCCAGTCGATGGAACGTACGTGTTATTCAAATGGAGTTTGTGTGTTTTAATTATCTAGACATCAAGTATTTTTGGTTATGTTTCTAACTGTACCGGTATTAAATCAATGAAACTCAAGAAAAATTTTTTCCCGTGAATAATCCTCAAATCAAGTATGATATAATTATTGATTGCATTTGTTATTACTTTAATACTCTTGTAATAATTTTTTCACGATAAAATATTTTAAAATTAACTTATTATAAGGTGTTTTATACTGTTTTATTTAATATGATATGTTGTTTCATAATTGGAACATTTGCCTAACCATCAAAAAGTATACTAGATGATTCTTCTGATTCCTAACGATTCAGAACTATTCTAAATCTACAAGCTGAGAAGTTACGTATTTTATTAACGGGAATCAAAAAGAAATTTTGTTTGCTTAGTATACGTGATCTCTAGCTTTTCTTAGAACATACAACACTCATCTTTACTTTCCTTATTTATTCGCATTTTTTTCATTAAATCATCTTATTTTTAATACTTTCTGTTTTAAATGAGTGACATTATAAATTCTAAGTTTACTGAACTAATCGTACAACAAATAAAATGATTTGAGTCATGAAATGATGCTGTATATGAACAAATAATAGTTAACATACTGTGTTAACGGTAAGCAAACCATTGTTTTTGATTAGGGAATCAAGTTAATATTTTGATAATTCATCTATCATAAAAAGCACTTGAAGTCTCAAAATTTAAGCATTATTTATACCTTTTCATTTAATTTATTTTATTTTACATTTATTTAGCGTCAATTGCAAAGAAGAACGAATGATGTCGCTCAAAGGGTAAATGTTTGTTATCGGAAAGGATGGTGGGCTCCTACTTGAAATGAAATGAGACAGGCCTTGCATACAGCACTACTAAGATTCATTTATTGAAAAGCCTT
>JAPYYV010000837.1:0-52335 GCA_030522625.1 Copidosoma aretas
CTAATAATAAATACAATCTTTGTTTTACAGAGAAACCTTAGTGTTTTATTTACCACGAGTTCTTTTCAATTTCAACTTAGTACATTATATATATATACGTATGCCACCTGATGCAATCATTTTAATTAAAGACCTCAAGCATTGACCAGATCAAAAGAATAATTTAAAGATGTCAATGAAAATAAGCAAATGTCAGTTCTAAAAGTTACGTTTACATAACTGAAAATGAAAATAAAATTCCCGCAGACAAATGTCTCTTACTTATAATAAATTTTTGTTGATAGGTGTAATATAAATGTTGAAAATTATAATTCAATACTAAGTATATCTACAAAGGAAGTAATAGAGCTTACATTGACTACATTCACGAAGGTAGTAATAGGGCATATATTGAAATTAAAAAGATTAATAATTATGAAGAATACGTTTTTAATGAGATTTAAAATTATGTTGATGGTCAATATTCAAGTCTAATACAAACAAATTAGAGATTACAGAAATTTTCAATTCGTGGTGGAAGTCACAAGTTGGTCAATTTAGCAATTTATCTTAAAACTAGATGGAAATTAGTTTTTGAAGTAATAATAATTAAAAGTACACTGAAAAAATGGTAAACTTTTTACAGATTGAGTTGAATTGTATAAAATTCATAATTTTGCATGGTAAATAAAATATGGGAGTATTCCAGAAGATTTTATTTTTAATAATTTTCTCAAAATTTGGAAAAATGTAAAATCCAAAAAATGGTATTTTGATAGGTAGCTTTATCATAGTATCTCCTGAAGTGCATAAACGATTTCTTGATCAATCAATATTAGATGAGGTAAAGGGCGTAACATCATTTGATATTTTGAAAACATATAAGGTTATAATGTATAAAAAATTTAAAGATACAATAATTGCTATGAGATTGACTGACCATGATTCTAAGATAGATGATATATTCGAAGAAGCTAGTACGGTTATAGTACCTTGCCACTTACGACAATTTTTTGCTTCGTTTTCAATTTCGGAAAATATTTAAGGTAAATAAATTTGCTGTCACCATAGTCATTATTTTTCTGAAGATTTTTTGGATCATATAGAGAATCGTGCTCTTTTACACATAAATCAAATTTTTGAATTGGAAGACAAATCTTGCAAATTGTTCAGTTCACCTATTCCAATAAATATTAAACCAGACGATAATGATAATACTAAACAAATTGCTTTTTGTACGCAAATATCTACGACCATTAAAAATTAAGAAACAATAAGTTAATTTGTAAGTTAGTAAGTTCAAAATTCACAAACATTTAATGTAGGGATAATCAATTTTTCTAAAATTATTTTAGTTGCTTTGACACGTGCTGAATGCAAAGGAAACATTAATTACGTAAAACAAAGAAAGTTTAAATAGTTGACTTAAAATTTTAGACTTTACACAGAAAATTAACTAAAGTATATGTATTAATACATTTTTAGTTTGAATTGATAAATGATTAACCAGTTGGATATTATTATTCAGGTAATTATTATCGAGTTTCGTATTGACTCACAGAAAGAGTGAAAATTGATGTACAAAAGGAAAATCAGTTTGTTTTTTAAAACAAAAACCGTGTCACTCAGGCTAACTTTGCGAAATTCAAACTGGTTGTCTGTCACATTAATCGTGTCACTTTAATAAAACAGTAAAAGGCTGCTTTGTAAAAGTAGTAAGGTCAGGCTTGGTACACTTAAGCAATCGGTATCAAGTAAACAAATTGATAGTCTTTTTTTTTAGCGTAATACGGTCTGATGGGTTGGTTGACAGAAGTTATCCTGTAGCATCTTGCCCAATTGCTCAAATTGGTTTAATTGTTCACGAACATTTACAGTATCCGTTGTTTCAAATTTGTCTTTTTATTATTACTCTATTAGTTAATAATCTTTCGTTTATTGTTTCTGTTACTCCTTACTCGTCTTGCCTTTCTTCAATTTAGATTTGAATTCCTGTAGTTTTTATTTAATAGATCTAGTGATTCTATATAAGATTAACACTTTTTTTATGGGCTAGCTGGAGTGATTCGATTTCTTATATAGCTTTTCTTTTATTTCTATTGATTACAAATTTAACTGTGGGTACTAGCATTCCCTTTGATTGAGTTTTTCATTTTCACGACCAGATTCTTTGAAAACGAGCCAAACAATGAATAAATTCTATAAAAGACAGAATGCGCTCCTTTTTAAAGTTCGTAACTCTTTTAACAATTTTAAATCAACACGCATATCAAATGATCAAAGATCACAGTTAGTCCGAAATAGAACAGATCAAGAAGCATTACGCATACTTCAATTCTAATCAGAAAGACATGATGTATTCTTTTATTTTTTGACAAAACTCATGATTACGTTTGGACAATCTTCCAGATTTATTAGAACATGCGTACTATCCACAGATAGGCAAATTTCAAGATCACCTTTCATCTCTTGAAGTAGTCCCAACGTCTGGTGGCACTATTCCTTCGGTAGACCCCTTAGCCGTCGTTGATCGCGTTTACTCATCAGTATCAGATCTTCCCAAGTTTCGTGGAAATCTTTTAGAGATCTCTTTCGAGCTATTGTTCATCGTAACGAGAGAATCCTGGCTATCGCTAAATTCCGCCATCTTAGAACTTACGTCAGTGGCTAGGCGGAAGATCTGATCACATCCCGATTAGTGATGCCAACTACGCTACTGCCCAGCTAGCGTTCATTGATTTCTATGACAGATCCAAAAGACTTGTCTCATTCCACGGTAGACAACAGTTGCCAGTTAAATCTCTTAAGTCTGATACGTTTTCTGAGATCAGACGTCTTAAAATGGAAGTATTAAGACCCATTAATGGACTTAGAAAACTGAACGGAAACATTGGTGACGGTGATTTCATAATTGCCTTTGTAGTTAGCAAATTCATCTTAAACCTGCAAAGGGATTGGCATAAGACTTTTGGTAGTTTTAACGAGCCACCCACCGAAAATCAGCTTAGGAATTTCCTATCAACGCAGATTCTTATTCCTGAGGCCCTTCAGAAAATGTCTTAAGATTCTAAGTTAAGACCTTCCTCTTCCAAAAAATACGCAGTTCAGATGACATCAAAGAATTAGGATAATTCGAAAATCTGTGAACTTTGTAAGGATAACTATAGAGTCTGGCGATGTAAAGAATTTCAAGACAACTCCTGGGTAGAGAGAAGGGTGGTTATTGACACAGAACATCGCTTATTCCTCAATTATCTTGATCCTTGTAGGATAAAGGAATGTCCCTTGTCAATAACACATCTGTGTGCAAATGACGCCATCATACACTTCTGTATAGGGATTCCTCCAACTCGAGCCCCATCGACAAAACGATAAAAACTATGTCAATGCTCATAACATTAATATAGGTGACAAAGACTTTTCTTCTTCAGAGTTTGATTTTTGTCAGTCATCAGTAAATAACCTTAGTATACACGCTGTTTCGTCGCAGCTCGCTAAGGGCGTTGTTTTTTTCACCGCTGCTGTCAGGGCTGGTTCGAATAACGACACTTGATACGTGGTCGGAGCTCGATCAGTGCTCACAATGTTCAATCATTTTAAAATCCTTGAGCGATTTACTGGTAATGAGTACCATGAGTACCAAGAACTATAGTATGCGATTGTCTGGTATCGGCAGTAAACCTATTTCGCGAGCTAAAAGAAAAGTAACTTTCAAGCTTACTTATCTCGTCGAGTCTAAAAGACAGTTTTTAATCGACGCTCTTGTGCTTTTGAAAGTGACCTCCTACCAGCCTTCACAACACGCAGGCCCAAGTGAATTCAAAGACTTGACAAAATTACGTCCGGCTTATCCCGACTTTTACAGAACTGGAAATATAGATCTACTTTTGGGATCCGAAGTCCATGCTCAAGTAATAAAACTGGGCATTAGGAAGGGCTATCCTTTAGAACCAATTGCTTTCAACTCTCATCTGGGCTGGCTTGTCCCAGGACCGATCGAAACTAGAATCGTTCCTGGTAAGAGCAGACTCATTCATCAAGTCAAATGCTAACTAAAATCTGACCTTAACGAAACTTTACAAAGGTTTTGGCGATTAGAAAAAATTCCAAATTGTAACGAGCCTTTCTCACGAAGAGCATGTCAAACTTACTTATGGGTTTTCTGATGCTTCTAAGCGAGCTTATCATGCAGTTTTGTAATGGCTTAGAACTGTTTTAATTCCGAGGTTAGAACTCTGAGCAGCTTATTTATTGGCCAAACTTGTAAATCATTACATTGAAAATAGCTCTATCAAGCCTCGCTCAATCATTCTGTGGTCTGATTCCACTGACGTTTTTTACTGGCTACATGACGTACCTTTTCGTTAGGCTGGGTCGTAGCTGCAACGAACTCGAGCAGGGAGAAAGCCTACGGTTAGTCAGTCTGCCTCCGAAGCAGTTATCTGCTGGTTTGAACAGGCCATGTCGCCGTCTTAGCAATTATACTTTTGCCCGGCTTCAAAGCCTCGTGTATAGTTTGCTCGGCAAGGTTGTTTTTTCTTTCTTCTTTCTTACTAAATCGAATTTCTATCCTACATTTGATATTAAATAGTAAGTTATTAAAAGTTTCTTTTAATTTATTAGTCTCGTGTGCGTACAAGCTCATCAATCCTCCTTTGTATTTTAATAGCGGTTGAATCTAATAATAATCAAGTAATTCTGTTTCATAATATTATTTCAAGTGATTTCAATTCATATAGACTATAAGGCTTAATCAGTGCATTTGCTTTCCTTAACCTGCACATCATCGCAACTTCAACCGATACAGCATCAGATTAAAATTATACAGCCAATCATAATCATCATCATTTTGACCAAATTCTAAACACAGAGGGAATATTATTACTAGCTTAACGCATCTACGAAAAGAAAAACCTCCTTTTACATATTGATAAAAGTCTTATCCGAAAATTAGTATACAAGGAAAACTATTAAGAGAAACTTGATAAGTAAAGTCAATGTCTCAAAATGAATATCTCGAAATGAATAACTCGAAAATAAAAATTTATGTCTAACTATGATTCAATAAAGAAAAAAAAAAAATTACATAAAATTAAAAAAAAAATGGTATGATAAAGTTAGCACTTTACATTCTTACTAGCGTTGTTTTTCAAGGAATTACGCTGTCATAGTTCTTATAGATTTTTATGCTTGCAAAGCGTTTAACAATTAAATAAAATTACAAGAACGATACGGTCGATACTAAAACAGACGTTAAATCGATCGATGATTTGTAAGTATCATTGAATACTTTCAGCCGATATTTCTCTTAACTTGATTTTTTGTTGATTGGTATACATTTTATTCAGGTTTTTGTACCTCTCCAACATCATAAAAGTATCAAAAAGCAAAAACATGACACTTTTTTGACCTTATATTTGTCCTTTATATAAAATTGTTAAGCCAGTAATTATTATTTGATTGTGCTATTATTAAATCATAATAATAGTCATGAGGTTTCATATCAAAGCAATGAAAAAAAGTTCAAGCAAACTTCAATAAAAGCCCACATCTTGTACAACTCCATTTTGATCCAGGCATTGGACTTCAGCTAGAATACAATGCTGTTGTATCAAGATGGCTTGCATTTAAACCTTAGTAAAAAGTATCATTTTTAAATAGACTATAACAGAATTTTGGAAAAAAAATTTGAGATTAATACAAATAAAACTTCTTCAACTTATGACCCCACTAGTATATATGTATAGCCTTTCTCTAGACTGCTGCATGGCATACATCGTGACATGGCTGTAATAAGTGCTTAGCTAGGCCCCACTTACAGCTAAGATACGATCAGGCAAATAATGGGAGCGTTCGATTTTTTATCGGTCGGTCGCTCGCTCTCACGTTTTAAGTTTTTCTGTACATAGTCATCTCTAAACGAGCAATCAACTATATAGATATACTTATACAAAGGAGATTCAAACTTCGACACGACTAGTCAGCAGGCGAATACCTTACCCACTTGGCCTGAGCGGATTAGATACTGGCTGTGTAATTTCAGTTCGTATGAATTGCAAGTGCCATGTATTCTTTTTGGTACTTAATAATTGAATCTATTTCAACTTTTACTTATGTATTTATAGTACGTAATTAATGTGTATTTCTAACAGCAAAATAGTTTTTTTTAATAAAATACAATTCACCCGATCCAAAATTTTTTTTATTAGTTATTAACCTACTTATCCCAGATTATTCAGTATTTAATTTATCTTTATGCATTTTATACATGATATGTATGTATACATATATCTTTATGAATTTTTTTCAAGTACATTCTATCAACTTGATATTGTATAGTATAAATTATGATGACTATATAGCAAAATTCCACCGAAAAGCGAAAGGAACTTCGTTCCGGCCGGGGCCGCGGAGGTCCATAGACCCCTTACGCCTTTTTTTTGGTAAAATTTATAATACTATGAATTTTCAATTTTGGCCTAATTTTTTGTCAATCTTGGTCCTCTTATATTTTTATCCCTCTTTCTAGTCTCTCTTCTAGCTTGTTAATTCACACTTCATCAAACATACGTCTGATTCCTCTTTTATCTCCTATTCTTTAAAAAGCTACTGCTACTGATTTAAACCACTTATTTTGATTTATGTTTCCCGCGTATCTTAGCTCCTCTTTTAAACAAATCCTAGGCCATCTTTCATCTTAGCTATATGCATTTTGCATTTTCCTGCCTTCCTTATGGTTTTTTCTCAAAAGTTTTTGTATTAGACTTTATCCTCCATAATTACACCGGTGTATTTCTGCTAAACCCGTAAGTCATCTTAACAAACATTCCTTGAATTACTTTTTTTTCACACATTTCTTATCCTCATTTTTCTACCCCATAAGGGCACCCGGCTTTAACTATGGTATCTAATAAGTTCCATCTTCTGCCTAGGCTCCCTATGTGGGTTCCTTCCAAATGTTACATACTGTGTTCACTGCTTTCTTAACTTTGTTTGACGTTTTCAATACTTGACGACTAAGCGTATTCTTAGTTGTAAACCAGAATCCTAAGTATTTTTATTCCCCTACTATTCTAAGTTTATCATTTTTGAAGTATCGTTTCTCTTCTTTTGCAAGCCTGTCTTCTTCTCTAAAGACTATATATTCCGTTATTTTTGTGTTTGCCACTATTTTATTCTTGTTACAGTATCCCTCTAGGTTGTTTAGCTATTTAGCATACTTTGTAACTCTTTTTTTGTGCTCTTCTTTTGCTGCTGCTACATTATCCGCAAACTTCAGCTTATCATTTATAATGCTGTTTAAAGTCAATATGTGGTCCCTCGTAATTCTATTCTAGTCGGAAACCTGCTTGACTTTTTCTAACTTTTATTTTTATTTCAGCCATTTTCTCGGTCTGTCTTATCTTGTCACCTACACCCAGTAAAGTACACCAAGCCATTTTCGTATCATGTATTGGAATTATTCATGCCACCTTTTACCTCTTTACTTGTCTTACCCAATACGTTGTCTAAAATTATTGCTAGCATACCTATCTAGAACGCTGTTAGTCCTTAATAGAATTCTGTTGGTATGTCGTCTTCTTCTGCGACTCTATTGTTTCTCATTATCTTGAGCATTCAAATGACTTTATCTCCTGAAATATTTGCATTAAAGCCCTCACCCGATCCCTTATCCTTTTTTAGCGTCAACCCAGCCCCTACCTTACTTTCTGTTCCCATATTTATCTCTCCTAGTGGTGTCGTATCCTGTTTCCCTTAAAGGTTTTCGAAATGACCAGCCAATTCTTTTTACTCATATTTGTCCCCTTTTTTTTTTAGTCTACATTCTCCAACTGCTCTCCAAAACTTAGTCATTCCCTCAATGTCTTCCACCCTTTTCCACTTTTCATCTTTTTTCTTCGAAGCATCTTTTTATCATTTCCATTAGTTTTTTCCTCTTTACTTTGAGAACCTTCATGTCCTCCTCCTGCTTTGAACTTGTCCATTTTTAAGCGTTGCCCGTACTTTTTTCATCTGTGTTTCAACTTCTTTATCCCATTTAATTATTCATTGTCCACCTGCTTTTTTAATTATCATAAGTTCTTTGCCTACCTCTCAAATACGTTGTGTACGTATTCCATTTTTCTTGCACATCCATGCCCTCCGTATTTATATCCTTTTATTTTTCCCCATTTCATTGCTGTACTCTATAATCTTACTCTATGCTCACGTTAATGAAAATCTATCTGTTATATTTCTAGTTTATACCCCCCCCCTTTTATTTTCTTTTGTTATGCTTGATTCTACTGGAAAATGGTCTGACTCCGTCCTTAGAGTGATTTTAAACTTATTTATATTATTATTTATTATTAATACTATCTCGTTCGTTTTCTAATTCAAGTACCAGATCAAGAACTAAGTTGCCTTTATCGCCTATAAAAGTGTACACTCCGTTCCAGTCCCCTTCCGTTGCTCCGTTTCTAATACTTAAACCCGAGTCTACGCAAAAATTAATCAGTTTTTTGCCCTCTCCATTCTCTTATAAATTCTCCGTCACTTTCAACATTCACTTACCATTCTTCAATCATTGCATTAAGATTTCCTATAATGATTACCGATTTCCCTATATTTATGCATTCAGCTACAACTTTCTGGAGTTTCTCGAGCAATAAATTATATCATTACATTGTTAAATACGCCAATCACATTGACTATTTAATTATTTTTCAATTTTAAACCTCTTATAATCAAACCTAGACCCATTTTCAGGCACAATAGAACATAAGTACCCCATAACTTTGTCAGAGCCAACATGTCACCACTCATGAATCGTCTATTTTTGATGTTAAACAAGTCTTGAACCAAATGTAAGGATGATCGGAATAGGTCCTATGGTGTATGTATGGATGTATGTGTGTGCGTAATTAAGTTTTTTCAAAGTTCATTATCTAATTAAGCTCCAATTTTGTGGATAGCTTTAGGTTCAATATCCATGCTGATGGTTTACATTTGGACGGTTATTATCAGGGAAAAAAATCTTACCATGATATGTAATGCAGCGCAATATAAGTAAAAAAACAGTTTTTGACATAACTTTTTTTCATACATTATTTAAGCTTACGATCAAATATAGAGTTATTGATCTCAATAAAATACAATTTTGCTGTGCTTTTTATTGTTTTTAGCATGCAATGCAGATGCTCTCTAATACAAAAGAGTGACAAAAACAGCGCAAAATGGATTTTGACTTCTACAGGTAGAAATAAAAATCCTTTAACAAAGTCACAAATACAAAAGCTGTGGAGTTCATTAGGATACATCTTATTTGTAGATTAAGTTTTTATCTACTGTTATATTTTAAGACACTTAACGGGACAAATCGTTTTAAAAAGGCTAAAAAATCGTTTTATAGCACCTAACTTTTTTACGTGACACTTGCGGATTGAAAGTTTAGTGCAAAAGTTGTACACCTTATAAAATACGCACTTTTTTGCACCATTTTTGTCTACAGTATCGTCCTATTTCGGTAAATAACAAGAACGTTTTTGAAATAGCCAAAACATCGTTTTATAACATATACTCAATAAATGTGACATCTGTGGAGAAAAAATAGAGTTAAAATAGTTGCATCCCAAATTAAAATAATGATGAGATCTTCATGTTACTTTGCACATAGCTAAAATGATATCTAATAAGTACTCCACTACATTTTTGTGAGGCTAGGGTTTTTAGAAGGCAAAACATCAGTGTTCATATTTTTGATACGTTAACATGGATGCTTATGAAGAAATGAATTTTTTTTTACTTTAATGACGTATATGATACGAAATTATGATAAACTTTTGACGATATTTTTTTGTGTATTACAAAAATTTTTAATGATATTATTGAATTTTACAAAATGACTCAAGGGTATTTGTGATATAAGAAATACATTAATAACCGTCGCAAAAACTGCTAAAGGTCACGTCTTTACAAAAGTACAAGAGAGACAGAAGGGATACCACACTGTCGAATCCGAGGTCAAATCTGCTTCTAACTAGCGTAGTAGAGATACAACTACCTTAAAGCACTTGTTCTATCCTGTCTTTGACTATACTTTTTTAATACCAATTAAAACAACCCTTTTAGCTTTACCGTTTTTTTATTTTTTGCTACTGCTATCTAGCACTAATCATATTTTTTGTTTGGTCTATTCTCCCAGTTGCTTTTATTTAATTTTTCTACCCACACTTGCTTTAATACTATTACGTCAAACTTATCAAGATAAATTTTTACATTTTTGATTTTACTAGCACATGCTATATTTCACGAAATAAAATGCAACCGATTTTTCCCCCATTACAAACTATTCTCTTTCGTCCATAAAACTGGCTTTTTACTTTTTATTGTTGAACTATATCACCCTTCAATTCATCTAATGTTCACCATTGATCGCCGATTTTAAGTTTAAAATACCACTTCGGAGTCTCTAGCCCCTTCTGTTTTTCTCGCACAACCCTTCTATTGATTCACTGTAGTACTTTTTTAACTCTTTCCGCAGGGTTGTCTTTTAGCTATAAATTTAACCCTTCAATATTCCTCTTTTTTCTACTTTATTTTGTAATAGTTTTAATTCTTCTAACAGACACCCAAAATATTCGAATTATCTGCATTTCTATGTATGATCTATGATACAAAATTCCTGCAAATTCACTAATTATACATCTCCTAACGCCCCTTACAAAAATTAAATTTTTCCTTCTCTCTCTCTCTCTCCCTCTATTTTTTCTTGTATCTTAAAACACTTTCACTCATACGTTCCAATCTCTGCGATGTATTTACACGACTTGTACCGTTTGCATGAAATCACTCGTTTCCTAGCCCATCCAACGCTTTTGCTTTGCTAGTACTAATTTCTATGTTTGTTTTGTTTACCGTTACTATATTTACATATTCAGTGCTATTGCTATTCAGACTCTTTGCACTTTCTGAGCTGTTTTCTTCTTTGTTCCCTGCCTATAAATCTCCTGTATATTAATCTAGTTTGCTACTCTTTTAATTAGTTTCCCCTATTAGTGATTGCAGTTTCTAGTCGTTATCTACTCTTTCAAGGTCCTCTTCTAGCTCTTTATTTTCTCGTATTATTCTTTCAATTGAGTTTTCTGTATAGCTCTCTTTTATTTCAAGCTAATATATTTTTCGTCTTTCCATTCTAATGTTTATTTTAATTGTTAAATTTTTATCTGCATCCCACTACTCTCTTTACTATCTAATATGCTATTTACATCGTTCTCTGATTTTTCTTGCCTGATTACATTACCTTTAACTCCTCATGTCATCATTGTCATCGTTGCTGCTGGTGCTGCTGCTGTTGCCTCTGCCATAGATTGCGCTGCGCTACTATTGTTGTCGTTGTTGATGTCGTCGTCTACGTCTGTCCCAGGCCTCCCTGTATCGTATCCTCTGTTGCTGCCTTTTGGTGTTTATTGACCGTACCAGCTGGAACTTATGTCGTTACTGGCACTTGCTTCTCTGCTGCAGCTGTCTGTTGAATCTTTGGGTCGGAGTCAACCTTCCTTATCCTCGAAATCTCTGTCATCAATATAGTTTACGTTCTTCTACCGTTGCCTTTCTACGTTGCTATCACTTTTCTGTCTCTTTAGCATCACCAACTTAGTTTGTATTATATTTTTTTACCATCGAAACGCTCGGCGAATGTTAAAGGCTCGCTTTAATGCGGTGTAATTTTATATCCAACCGTCAAAGCGTTCCGACTTCATTTTATCCCCAATAAATTAATTATATTCATTTCGGAAGGTTATTACACTCCAATATTCTTGATATCCAAAGTGTTTGGAGTGCTGACTGCAACTCTGACCACTTCTGCGTCGTTATCAAATTGAGAGCACGGTTGATATTATGCGAAAAAACAAGGTCAAATAATGCTGAATCGAATAAAAAAATTTCAGTTGTTAAGCTAAGAGACAGGACTAAGGACAACGGATATCAACAAAAAAACTGTTGCCAATTCATTGGCACAAAGCTTCCTCATATTTTTTCTTTAATATCATTGTTCCTAGCTGTAACTATATATTTTTAAAATATTCTTTTTTCATCATAAAAACTCAAACTTAACAATAACGAACCTACATATGAATTTGTTTGCATAAATTAATCTTTATTTTAGACAAACTGAATTCGATAAAAATATATTCGTTTTAAGCTATCAAAATCAAACTCGCGAACAGTAATATTTCAAATCGCTTGTAATTTTATTCATTATTTTAGTGATTTTACTACATTCAACGAGAGTCGCATTATTTGTACAATAAATGTAGTACTTTTACACTGACTCTTGTACAGTATGTGAGAGAGAAATATAGGTTATAAATGCTGTATATAAATCGTTATTTATGTATAATTCCTGTACTTATTACTGTACTACGTCACCTGTAGACTTATTTGAATTTTTCCTTAGAACTAAAGAAGATACAAAATATAAAGTTATCGTAAAAATATAGCGGAAAATTAAATAAAGTTAGTTTTTGAAACGTTATTTACAGGATATAATGGCTTAATTCATATTGTACGTAATTTTAGCGGTTGATTACTAAAACAATATTCAAAAATTATTTTCGAACCCATTTTACTTTTTTGAAAGCATGGTGGGCTGCTGATGATGGAAATGGCCCTTGTCACTGATAAAAGTAATCTTTTGCTCTATTGATCACAATCATTATTGAGAGAAAAAAATGATCACTAAAAAAATTCGAAAAAACCATTGTTCAAAATACAAAAATCGGAATAACGATATTAATAAGGTATAAAACTCAAATTTTTTTCTAGACAGCTAAAAGGTTGAAAAAAATTATTTATTAATGTTTTTATCATAACAATTCTTCAAGTTTTTAACAGAGACGTGGCTGATTTCCTACAAAAATGTTCGTTTTTTTTTTTCGAATAACTAAAAAAAAAAACTTATGAAGATAATTCAAAATGAAAAATAAAGCGTTTTCAAAGTTTTATCGGGTGCTACTAACTAAAAATTCAGATAAATTTTTTTACACACTTATTAAAGTAAAATAACCGTTTTACAATCATAAAAATCGTTATAAAAACCTCAATACGGTATAAAACTAAACTTTTTTCCTCGATAGTTGAAAGGACAAATTAAAAAATTTATATAAATACTTTTATTACCACAACCATCCCATTTTTTACAGAAATATTTTCCACAAAAATCTTAGTATTTCTCTAATAAAAACCCAATCAAAATACTTTATGTAAATGATTTGGAATGGAAAATAAAGCTTCTTTAAAGTTCTATCAGATAATACTATTTTAAATTTAAAATTAAATCCTGTAACCTTCCAAAACTTCAGCAAATAAATTGGCACAAAGCTTTTTCAACAGCATTATTTTAAAATTATTCAACCATAAAAAAAAAATATTAGAATAATTTAAAATGTAAAAATAAGCTATGCTTTATGATGTTGAATTATTCTACCTAATATAATATACAAGCATGCTTCTATTTAGAGAAACTTAAATTTAATATAACTTTTATATTGATGTATTTCTTTATTACATGTCTCTTCCTCGAAAATGTTTTGCATCTTATTTTGATATTAGCTTAAAAAAATTGGATGTTTTATACCTTATAAAGGTCGTTATTGCGATTATTTGATTAAAAAAACAATAATTTTAAATTTTTTACGAGTAAATTTTTTTTAGATTAAAAACATTATTGTTCTTTATAAAGCATGTGAAATAAACTATGAACGAAATCATATTTTTGCATAAATTATTATTTCCTGATTTTCCAATGAAATCTTAGTACATCTTTCATAAAAATAATTCAAAAAATACTTATTAAGATGATTCAAAATGGAAAAAGTAAAAAAACCGATTTCAAATCATAAAAATCGTTTTACAAACCTTAATTGGGTATAAAACTCAAATTTTTTCTTGGATAGTTAAAAGGACAAATAAAAAATGTATAGAAATACTTTTATTATCACAACTTATCAATCTTTCAAAAAAATTTGATTGATATTCCACAATAATCTTAGATTTTTTTTAGTAAAAACGGAACAAAATAACTTATTAATATTATATAAAATGAAAAATAGAGCTACTTCGAAGCTCTATCAGATGTTACTATTTAAAAATTATAAATTATATTCTTTATCCTTTAAAATATAGAAATATCGTTTACCATAAAAATCGTTATATAATCCTTGATAAGGTATATAACTAGAATTTTGTATGGACAGCTGAAAGGATATATTGAATGAATCTTTTTATCGCCACAACTCTTCAATTTTTCGCAGATATAAGTGATTGATTTTTCACAAAAATCTTAGTATTTTTTAAATAAAAACTTAACAACATAACTTATTAGGATAATTTCAAATTAAAAATATAGTAATTTTAAAGCTCTATTAGATTTTTTTATTTACAAATGCAAATTAAATTTATCTAACCCTTAAAAAATTTGAATAACCTGTTTTTTGACCACTAAAAGCGTTATTACAACCTTAATAAGGTCTAAAACTTTAATTTATTTTCAAACCGCCATAAAGATGAGAAAACAAAAATTGTAAGCCCAGGATCATTGAATTCTACCATTAGGTTGATGAGATATGACTGATCACATACTCACACACACACGCACACACGCGCGCGCGCACGTACACAGAGAGAGAGAGAGAGAGAGAGAGAGACATACTATTTCTAAAAATAGTATTTTATTACTTCATACACTATATACGACATTTGTAACGAATTTCAACGAAATTATTTTTTTTACCGATACAAAGCTTCCTCTATGAGAAAGCCAAATCATTAATCAATTTAATCGTTGAACAAATACATATTCAGAGCAGAATATTAACGTAGATCAGAAACAGGAGAAGATTAGAAACGTTATGATGAATACAAGTGGGACTGAAATTAGATATAGCACACAAAGTGATTACAAACCGTGGTTTTATGATAAATGTAAAAAAGCGATGGAAGAACCCCCAAGAAGGAAAGTAGTATATTTAGGCAACAATTATGAGACCAACATAAAATAATATAGGGATGGAAAATTATTATTACAAAAATAATGAGAAATAAAAGACGGGAATGGAAAAAAAATAAATGATTGAATACAATGAATAGCTACAGGAATAAAAATGTATGTGACGTGTATGCAGGAATAAACTCAACTAGAAAACGATACCAATATCAAACAGTACTCATGAAAGATGAAGGCGAAAACTTTATAACAAACGACGTCAGGATTCGGAGGAGATGGAAAAACAACTTTACTGTACACACAAATACTGTGACGCAAACAGCTGTAGAGATATACCCAGCAGAACCAGAAGTGAACAATCCTACGATGGCCTTAAAGAAGCTCAAGAATAAGGGTCCTCAATGGTTTAGCGGTTGGGCAGATGGTCTGTAAGTAAATTCTCTTGACTCATAAGTCTGATGTCTCACCAAGATGTATTTCTTTCCCTCCTCTTCATCCTAGAGGCTGTTTTAACTCCTTAATATTCTGAGATTCACCTTGATATGGTAAAGTACCGACCAGATTTCTCCCTTGGTCTCTTAGTGGGTCATCGAACTTCACCGTTAATTTATAATTTTTCCACTATGTCTTTGCTTCTATCTCTTCTTTCCTGTTTCTACACCTATATTAGAGTCATAGCCCAATGGCTGGCTGTCTCTCTCAGGGTTGATGGTTTTAGTCGGTAGGCGCCCGATAGTCTTCAAATATCGTAATGTGATTGCATTATATATCAGAGTGAATCTGATACTACCTCCTGCAGCAGCTTCGTTTAAATTAAAAATAAGGCAGCTAGAATAGACGACATACCGGGCGAGATGAGTTGATGCAGGGAGAACGACAGATTACAGAAAAACACGAGCTAGTAAAACAAATGTGGAAACTTATCCTTAACGAATGGACAGAATTCGTTTTAATACCGATTTGAAAAAGGAGGCGGATCACTATGTGAAACCTATAAAGGAATCTGACTGCTCTCTTCTTGTTCTAAAATACTTTTAAATATACTACTACACTTTTTAGTCTCCAACCTTATGCCAAAGACATCATAGGTGATTACCATTGCGGATTAAGATGCTACCGTTCGACTAGCGATCAAATGTGCACTGTCAGATTAATTGTTGAGAAAAATGGGAATACAACCGAGACATTCACCAACTATTTGTAGTTTTTTAGAATGTTTATGATTCAATTATTGAATTAAAGATCCATCGAATTCTTCTATCCTTTAGTATCCCAAAGCAGTTAGTAAGCCTAGTAAAAATATACAAGCAAGTAAATATACAAGTAAAAATAAAGGAGGGTCCGCGTTTGGAATATATTATATGATCCTCTAGAAGTCCAGGAAGTATTTAAGCAAGGAGATGCTCTGTCACTCTTATCTTATCTGATTCTAGAATACGGTACACTTTACATTTAGAAAAACAAAGGTGGGGCAATATTAAACAGAACAATACAACGTATTAGGCTATGCAAATGATTTGGATATTATAGGCGATAACGAGTAAATCATTACAAAAAGACCAAATACATGATAAACAGTAAAAAATAAGCAAGGCCATCGGCTGACAGCAGCAGGAAAAATGTTTAAAAGAGTCTCGAAGTTTAAGGTAGTTGTATCTCAAATGGAAATAATAATGAGATCTTCATGTAACTTTGCACATATCTTAAATAATATCTAATAAGTACTCTACCACATATTTGTTAGGCTAGCGTTCTTAGCAGGCAAAATATCAGTGTTTATATATTTGATACTTAACCACGGATGCATATGAGGAAATGCCTTTTTCTGTACTTTAATGACGTATATCATACGAAATAATGATGAACTTTTGACGATATTTATTTGTGTATTACAAAATCTCAAATAATCGTATGGAATTTTACAAATTAACTCAAGGGTATTTGTGATACAAGAAATACATCAATAACCGTCGTAAAAACTGCTAAAGGTTATCTCTTCATGCGAGTACGAGAGGGACAGAAGAACCACACTGTCGAATCCGAGGTCAAATCTGCTTCCGACTACCGTAGTAGGGATACAACTACCTTAAATATCTAGGTGCCATTATCAATGACTGAAACGATTGTACGAGCGAAAGCAGACAATGACTGCACTCGGCTAAGGCGTATTTTTCCGGCTTCAATAAACTTTCTAATTCTAATTCTGAGACTAACTTCAAAAAATTTTTAACTCTTATTCATAAAACCATTATACCGCTAGTCCTATTATATGAAAGCAAAACGTGGGCATATACAAAAAGCAAAGAGCACGAGTTCGCAGACTTCCAGCAAAAAGTATTGAAAACAATTTTCGGGGCAAAGTTGGATAAAAATACCATAGAATAAAGGATTTTACATAAATTTCAAGTCCAGGAACTTTCCGGGGAACCTACTATAAGTTAATTTATGAAATTTCGTAGATTACGATGAGCTGGCCATGTTGCAAGAAAGAACAACTATAGATATGCTCATAGACTTATGTTTGGAGAACAAGTAGTAAAAAGACCAATAGGTCAACCAAAGTGACGGTGGAAAGACAAAATCAGAGAGCTGATAAGAGAAATCGAACAAAAGGAAGATAAGAACAGGATTAAGATATCCTAGAATAGACAGAAATCTCGAGTAGGTATCCATTCAGCTATGGATTTTAAAATTCGTAATGCTGAACAATGATAAAAATGATAATCATAATAACAATAATACACGTACATAAGCGTTATCGTTATAAAAGTAGAATATTAATTATTTCTTTCATTTTTCAAATAATACTTTGTCTTGAGCATAACTACATGAATGTTTGTTACATTTTTAATATGACACTCATGTTTAGTGATGATCAATGATACATATAATAAAGTCGAATAAAATTAATGGTAAACAGCATGTGAAAAAAATTAATATTTGTAGTATAAATACATAAAGTCATACGAATAACTAGTGTATAATCTGCGTTTGATTAAGAATATTTAATACACAATCATTTAAGAACAAATTAAAAATTGTACCTAACATCCTTTTAGGAGACTAGAATAGACTATATTTCAAATAAAGAAAACGACCCTGAATATTAATCTTCAGGCGCATTCGGACATAATTCTTTAAAATCAGAGGGCACAATACGTACTAATTTTTATCTGATATTTACAATGGTATTCTTCTGTTGCGTACTAAAACTTTTCATAGATTAAAAACGCACAATAATTATTTGAAAACTTTTTGAACTTTAATATTTTGAGTTATGTAAATTTATGCAACAAATTACTTCATTTGACTTTTATTTTGTCTTATAGACATTGATAGCTTTGTTTTAGGTATGCCTCTAATTTTTCATTCTTTTATTTTATGAATCAAGATTTTTTAAATTTGTTAGTTAACAATTTCACCTTCCTTTAGAAAAATTCTGTCATTAAGTATATCATTAACGAACATACCGCAGGTACTGGTAATAATATATGGCATTACAGAAAAGTTAAGAAAACTAAAATATTAACCAAAGTGATACTAATTATTGCATGAATTATAGTGACAGTATCAGTGAATTTTAAAATTATTGGATTTCTGCCTGGATGATAAATTTTATTTCCGGTGATAAAGTGACTTCAAACTTTGATTCTAGAAATATAGAAGTCGTAACAGAAAAAGTTCTAAATTTTCTCACATCGTAGTTATCTACACGGTAATCACAATAAAAATTTTTAAATTTCGCTAAATAAGTACAGAAAACAAATGGATGATAAACGATACCAAAAAAAAAGATTTGTAACTTTGAAGGTACGGAAAAATTTTTTCTTGCATAATACTGATTATTGTGCGGAAAATTAAAAGTAAAAAAAAGCGCAATGCACTGATGTTCTTACTGATTGGCATAGATTATTGATTCTATTGACGTTATGAAACATCCTGGAATCGCTGGGAGTAAGGAAAAACTAGTTCCATGAGCCAAGAACGTAAAAAATAAAATAAACTACTTTCAATTATAAAATATCCATATATTTTTACTGCTGACTGTATTTACACTCTTAATAAATGTTTCCATACATATTACTTCTTTACAATATAAAAAAAATGTATCCACGCACATTTTCCAAAGTCCGATAAATAAAGGCGTTTTTCTTTCGAAGGTTGAGTGTTATATTTTACACCTACTGAACGTGACGCTAGCCGTATGGAAGTTACGCATGCTCTTGTATGCCCCTCTCCTTAGAGTTTTGCCTTGGATTTATTACCTGGGATCAAATTGTAAACTTTGTATCATTCTTTTCGCAATTCACATTTCATGTTTTTCTTTTTTTTTTTTTAATGGCATTAAAATAAATTCAAAAACATACGTACAAAATAATGAACGAAAATACGATACAACAAGCAGTATGATTTAAAATAGTTACTTTGGACGGTAACCAGATTGAGCAGTCTTTAGTTTTAACGTAGCCACTTAATGAAGTCCATCTCATCTAGTGTGCAGCTTATTTACTCTGACCAGCGGACATCGAGCCAGAGGCAACTGCCAGTCCTTAATTCTATCTTAGACCCAAACTAGCAGTTAATCATTAGGTTCCAACCATCTTGCCGTTGCTGCATTTGTGACAGAACTTCTCATACCAACACATCCAGAAATGCTTACTAATCTGCATCATTATTAGCCATGTAGAGCACATGAAATCATTTTTATCAAACGGTTTGCAAGATTCAGGTACCAAGAGCAGCGGAGCACCAATAAAAAAGTGACTCGGAGTGAGTGAAAGCACATCAGGTACTTTAGAGTCAAGAACAATCAGGGGGCGAGAGTTAAGACATGTCTCAATCTGGGACGAAACTGATAAAAGCTCTTTAACGTTAATTTAGCTTCAACCACACGTTTAAGGTGTCTTTTTGCTGATTTAACCCAAAGGCCCCCAGAATTAGGAGAATGTGGAAGCATGAACGACCTCAATTCACTCTGAGTAGCTAGCTCCGCCGCACCACTACCTCATGACTAAAAGGAGAGATGCGCGAAAATGAGCGCGTTAACGTGGTGACTCCACCCACAAAATTGGTTCCATTAGCGAAAAGTATAATGGTAGGTGGTACCCTACAGAAAATCATCAAAGACTCATCAGAAAAACGAACACCGTGATTACAACCCCGCATGATCCCTCTGATTAAGTTACGATCACGAATCAACCAATATCGTTGAGACAGGAACGACTGTACTAGTCAGGAGCCACCGTACATTGTCGCAGTATTTACATGTCTTACAAACAACTTAGCGATCCAGATTTTAGCCGGGAAAATGATCGGATGCATATCCTCAGGTAAGAGATACCAGTTTTTTATAATAGTGTGTGGAAAATTTCCCGCACCGTTTTCCCGCACAGTATTCGGATAATGGAATCCCCCACACTAAAAACAGTGCGGTAAATACTGATATCACACAAACATATTCTAAAAAATCTTGTTTGCAATTCGTGCGAGACCACGTGAGCACTTGTGTCATTGACTCATGTGGGAAATCGTCTTTTCCGCACTTGTTACGTAAATAACTATTGTAAACGACCATTCATGTGCAACAAACCATTATAGTCGACATAAGAAAGCAAATGATAAATTAAACTCTGTATGCACAACGGTCAAGGATGAAGTCCATTTCAAATCTGGAGGCTTATAAAGCTGATCGACAAATCTAAAAATATGACCAATAGCTCCTACTCACCTTGCCCACGTATAAATACTTTGTAGTCGATTCAACACATCACTAGCATTCTCAACAGCAATCAAATCACGCGCAGCCTAATGCGCCTCTAACTGGATGTTACCGGTTACATAAAATCACGACTCCAGCCAAGTATTTTCTCCATGCTGCAACTAATCAGGTCTTTGGCAACACAGTCAATAACTTTTAAGCGATGATGGAGTCTGACCTCGCGTAGCAAGATCAGTAAGGGTTTTCCCAGACTTTGCATGGAACCAAGTGGCCTTCATCAAACTAGTCAAGATCTCGCTCGTTCTATTAGTAACAGCAGATTTTCGATAGGGATGGGCTTAAAGCCATGCTATAATCACCTGTAAGTTGTAACAGTATACTATGCAAGAATGTTTCCTCACGCTCCTGACAGTATGTATATTTTGACACGAAGTCTATATATACATGACAATAATCATTTTTACGGTTTTTCAATTTGAAATGGTGTATCTAATACGGCGCAGGCGCACAATAGGCAGAAGCAGATTTTGTTGTTCAAAACCTAATATCTTGAGTATCAAATAAGATGGACCAATAACTTTTTTTAATTAAAGCTGACCTAATAATTAATCAATGAAAAATTTAAGAACTTTACCACGATCACTCCTAACATTCAAATTAAGGTTGTGTCACCAGTTTTTACGATTTTTTCAATTTATTTCAATATACGAGCTTCTTAAAAAATCAGATTATTTGATTTTGGCATTAAATCGGCAATTAAATAAAAATAAATCAAGATCTTCTAATACCTCTCGTAACGTGAATTAATAGTTTTGCATTTTCACGCAAAAAATCATCTATGTAAGACGTTATCCAAAGAGGTACTGTTCGCATTTTTAATGTTATTTCTGTAAAGTTCTTGGAAGCACGTAGAATAATACCTTGGAAAAAAATAGTCTACTAAATATATTGCTGAATAACTTTTGTATGAAACAATCGTTGCTTTCTTCATTAGTTTTTTGTGAATTTTCTATGGTTTTCTGATGAATAATGGCTCTAACTGATACGCGGTGCTACGTCTCTTTTTTTTGCTCTTTGATAAAATCGTTGAAAGCATCAGAGAGAAAAAATATGCAACTTAAATTAAAATAAAACCTGTTACCAGAATCAAACGTTATCTTTGATACTGCTTATTTTTTAGTAGAGTTCGATTGTACTACAGGTGAAGAGCGTGCTCGGGAACTCATAGATTCTTTCTTGTGACGTGTATACGGGCTGTAGCGTGTGTATGACTCATGGATGTGCTCCAAAGTTCGAAAATTACGTACATATCCATCATTTCTCGATCTTCTTATCGACATCAATGTTGATCGTCTATCATAAGTAATGGCAACAGTTTTCTTGTTGATCAAATCCTCATGATAAATTATGCACGTGCTTGATAAATCCATATGATTTACGAAGCATAGTCTGTAGATATAATTAATGCTTGTTATACGATACGTCGTAGCATAAACAAGTATATTACACTAAATGCGTACCTTAAAAGAAAGTTTAATATGACGACAAAATACTTTTATCTTTTTATAATAGTTGAGATGTAAACTCATAAGTCCAAATAAATCATGATTGAAATTCATGACAGAACAAAATAAAACATCATATGTTCGCTAGATAAGCAAAAACTTATGAACATATATAAATAATTACTTGTGTTAATGTGTCACAGGTGTGTTTACTGCAATATTCTTTAATATGTACAGCTCTGCATGAATAGTACATACAATTTAACATAATATTCATCCAATAAAAAATTAAACTCACCTAATTCCTAGCTAAGAGATAACCTATTCATGATATTCGTATTTTAAAATTAGCAATTCACAAGACACTCTCGACTGTTGAATACTCGATAGAAAATTTGGAAGAAACGCAGCTGATGCGTGTAAATACAACCGATGCCTGTGACGGCCTTTTTCAAAATGATCCACCGCGAGAGAGAGCACCCAGAATAAAGGTTCTCTATGAGTACGAAGTGCGGAGTTAAGAGCAGGGATTCTTAACTTTTTGTATATGGAAGAGAAAATCTATTATTCACATGCATCTAAGCCTAAATGCATGCAACCCACCGTTCGGAGACCAGTATGGCACGTCAAAGTGTTCAAGTATGTAATTAGTTTTTTATTATTATTCATGCGGGTAAAAATTAAAAAATCATATTAAGTAACAAAAAATACCCTGCATAGGTATAAAATAGTAGATTACGGACGAGTTCGCAAAGGCTTGTATTTGCGAACCGAGAGGTTTACGGCACGAGCCGAAGGCGAGGGCCGTTACGAGGTTCGTAAAGAAGCCTTTTCGAACGAGTCACGTATACTATTTTTTTGCCTGATCGTGATAAGCACTAAATTGTTAATAACTATTGTTAAAAACACGTTTCACATTCATTTTTTTAAATTCAAGTAAAACTACTCTCTATCAAGTCAAATGGTCTGCAATACTATAAAATGTCAGACGTCAGTGTGATATCAATTTGTTTACATTGCAAAATGGATTTTTATAAAGAATCAAATAAGAAAAAACAATTTTTTCTTTTATTATATTTATGTTCTTGGTATCTTCATCAAAATATATTTTAGAAATTCGACCCAGCTATACTGTAATGTTTAGGGCAACCAGATTAATTTTTTAATTATTAATCGTTTTGGGACATCATTTTTTACGATAAAAAAATCGTTGAAGGTGGTGAACGATCCTTATAAGAGGTATCAAATTTCGAATTTTAAGGAATTTTTATTGAAAAATTGAGAAGTTAATAATACTGAAAAGTTAAAATTTTGAATGACGATTTTTTCACTTTTTTGCACTATTATTTCGCGAAAAATATGTTCAAGATGATCTAACCAGCACAGATCTATAAATTTTCTAATAATAAACAAATATCTTTAGCTATTTTTGCAATAGTATGCCCGTAAAGAAAGATACAAGCAAGATTTAAAGAATAAATCCGGTCGATTTTTACTATTTGTTTACAATAAAAAGGCCTGCACGATCATGCGGCAGAATTACTTTTCTATTTATTCCGATCATAATACGATACGATTTCAACAATTTTCGTCGTAGTCGTAGAAAACTCCTTATTGACGGCTACTGCTGCTGCTACTACTCTTCTACTGCCACTACCACTAGTACTACTCTTTTACTACCACTACTAGAATTTGTACTACTATTACTAATACTTCTACTACTACTACTACTACTACTACTACTACTACTACTACTCTACTACTACTACTACTACTACTACTACTACTACTACTACTATTACTACTACTGCTGCTGCTACTACATTTTATTAGGCTTAATCTAGCCACCTGTCAGGTCTTATCTTGATAACAGATGTTAAATAGTAAGGGTTAGCGGTGCAATTTCCAATGCTTCTCCCACGTCACGCCGTCCAGAGTTCTATAAGACTCTTATATTAAGATCTTACTTTTTATCCTATTCACTAATAACTTCACTTGTGACACATTGCCGTACTTTTTTACTTATTTAATTTGCCCTGTTTGATATTTGTTGTTAATAATTCGTAATTTCATACCGCAATAACCAGTAATTTTCGAAAGTTCACTTCCAAAGCTAAATCGATAAAAAAGCCAAAAACATACACATTGAAAGTTTTTTTTTATTGAGAATATGCACACATGCAATGTTGCAAAATTCTATACAATAAACTGTTTCCAACTCGAGCAAGTACCCATAAATCGTATTTTATTGTGTTATTAATCTAGTATGGTAAAAGAAGAATCTTCCAATATCACGAAGTTAGTACAGTGGTAGAGAGCCCCCTTTAAAATCATGTTATTCTAAACATTTGTATTCTATTTATTTGTATTTTTAGACTAATAAATAACAATGTTCTATTCAATAAATGTTAAGTAGATTTACACTAATTTAATTTACACTAATAAGATTTACATTAATGATTATAATTCTTACAAAACTTTTCTCAAAAATTATGTGGTTTACTGAAAGTCGCCATCGTGTCGTGGAGCGTTGGAGCAGAGAGCGCGCAGGAGGACAAAACCTCACTAGTATATTTGGGGCGTTCCGGTTTTCAGGTCTAAAGTTTTCAGGTTGTTGATAAAGTAATATGAGACTGGTCAAATGTTATCTACAACGGGAATTAAAGTAGCTTATCGCTCCTTCCCGTACCAACGAATTTTCTTGAAATTTACTGCGGTAATCAATATAATTTCCATTGATACAATAATAACACGATGTAGTTAGCTAAAATGGAATTAGTTATAGGTACATCTGCTGAAAGTACAATTTGCCGAATTCATTTTCACAAAAACATTTTGCCGAAAATTTTCTTTCGTAATTCGACAAATTTTTTTTTTCGGAATATTACTTTTCGGCTTACTATGTTTTCAGCTAATACGTTTCGGCAAAATTGTTTTTCTGTAGTTTAATAAGTTGGTATATTTTATTTTGGTTAACTATGAACCTTTCGAGTAATCGATAATAGTTTTACTTCAAGAGGTTATTATGATTTTTTCAAAATACAACATGGTGACTTCAAAATGACGCACAGCACTCAGACAAATGACCAGGTTCTGCCTTAAACTGCTCTATAAAATTGTATTGAAGTTTTTAAGTTGTAGATAAAATACCATAAGTATTTGATGATAGTTTTACTTCGAGAGGCTATTATGATTTTTTTTTAATTTATATATGTGGCTTTAAAATGGCATCTATTACTTAATAAATTGTCCAGGTTCTTCAATAATCTGCTCTATAAACTTTCAATACAGTTTTTAGGTTGAAGATCGAGTATTATTAGTAATCGATGACAGTGTGACTTCAAAAGGCCATTCTGATTTTTTTCTAAATTCAACATGGTGACTATAAATGGCGCATATCGTTTGGAAAAATTATCAGGTTTTGCAATGAACTGCTCTATAAATTTTATTTAGGTTCTTAGGTAGTAGATGAAATACTATGGGTCATCGATAGTACTTTTACTTCAAAAGATAATTATGATTTTTCCAAAAATCAACATCGTGACTTCAGAAACGACGCACATCTCTTAGAAAAATGACCAGGTTCCGCAATAAACTGCTTTATACAATTTGGTCAAGTATTTACGTTCTACGTAAAGCGCCATCAATCATAGCTAATCATTGTACATAAAAAGACCATCATGATTTGTCTTAGAATTCAACATGGCGACTCTAAAATGGCGCCTTTTTTACAAAATGACTAGGTCTTGCAATTAAGTGCTCGATAAAATGTTATTAAAGTTAAATTAAATAAGTAGAATGTATTAAAGTTCCAGAAATCCAATAGACTCCATTAACGAAACTTTGAATAAATAAATAAAATAATTTAGAGTAAAAACAGCCAATGGCCAGAAAACTAGAATGCTGAACTGCAAAAATTGTTGTTCGTTGATAAAATCATTTCAATTTGAATCAAATTTAAAACATATAATACTAAACAATAATGTTCGCACTTAAGTATAATAGGTTACTGGCAACCGATTGCCGCCATGTTGAATTAAAAAGAAATCATGATGGTCTCTAGAAGTACAACTATTACCAATTATCTATGGCACTTCACGCAGAAGCAAAAAAGTATGATTAAATTGCATAGATCAGTTTATTGCTGAACCGGATCATTTATCTAAGTGTCAGGCACCATTACAAAGTCACCATGCTCAATTTTGAAAAAATCATAATTGCCTCCTGAAGGACAACTATTATCATAAAATAAACATTTATTGCGATGGGTGAGCATGACTATTTCTTTATCAAATTTACATCGTTACAATATTTGAAACCTCTCTGGTTCCCTTACCGGGTATTCAACACAAAAATACCATATAATTATAATCATCGTTTTTCTTTGTGGAAATATAAACAAAAGTTATTGCATGTTAAAAATGATTTAAATGTACTAAATTACCCTACAGTTGCAAAAGAATAAGGCTCTATAAGGTCACATGACAATAAAAATATTATAATCAATTCTTTATATACAGAGAGCCAACAATTATTATTTACGTAATTATGATAAATTATACCAAAAAACATTGAGATATTTACTGTACAGCGGTAAAATTTCAATTAAAAGATAGGAACATAGTTGACTTGGATGTAAACATCAATTAAAATTAAACGGATCTACTGCCAAGAAAAGTATTAAAATAAGCCTACGGAATGTGTAATATACATACAAAAGGTATAATAGATGAAAAATAATGATTCAAACTATTGTTTCATAATTTGGCGTTTTCCTTCTTGTAGGAATCTATTTTTTCCTGGTGTAGTTTGATTAGGTCCGTTCTTTTAATAAGTCGTCATGAATCATAATGGTCAATATTCCCGAAAAATCAGATGAAAATTTGTTTTTACAATAAAAAATCTTAGATTTTTTAAAGTTAAATTTACACTGCCAATCTTGGATGTGGGCCGGTCAAAGGGATGTAATGAATTATGACTATTGAGCTAGCGTTGGGAGATAGTACCAAAAAAATTCAACTATTATTGATTTCTTATGGTAATTTATGTAGAACATAAAAATTTAAATGAAATTAATTAAGCATTTTATTTTATGAAGACTTAGTTTTAAATGTATAAAGCTAGAGATTATAGAAATATATACTGTTGGCGCGCAGAGCAGGAGTACTTTCACTTCAGAGTAATGACTCAAAAATTTAAATGTAAAATATAATTAAAACTACTCAAATATTTTATGCTTATATTACCATTTTTTATATATATAATATAATAGAACCAAAAAAATGTCAGTTCCTTAAAAACAAAGCGAAAGTATTAGGCCACATAGTCGGGAACGGACAAATAAAAACAAAACCCGAAAAAATAAAATCTGAAAAAGAATCACAATTTCATTTAAGTTAAGTAAAATCAACTATGTTTCCAGTTTAATTATTTTCCAATCATTAATCCTTATGCTAATAACATATTTCATGCCTGGTACTGTTCGAAAGAAATAGTAATAGCAAACTGCAACACACCATCTGGCGAAGAAGAAGTTCCAAGAGATAAACATTGGGCAATAACGCACTGGGATGGCAGCTAGTTAAGGCAAACCTAGTGGGAAACAGAAGAGAAAGAAAGTGAGCCAAGAAAAAGCGGGGTCCAGGAGGAAATATGTGTAGGGGTAAGCAAACCGAACAAAATCAACGAGAAAGCAAAACTTAAAGCGAGAGGACTATACGTGCGGGATAAAGACGAAACCCCGAGCGAAGAGAGACAGCAATCAGAGACGTCAAGTACAAGCGCAGCCGAGCCGTGTCGACTACAGACGAATCGACGCGCACGGAGCGAACCGCTTAACACGAGAACATATAATGAGAGAAAGGACGCACACAATATATCACAAGACGTACAGACACAAGATCGCCTAAACAATTGCTCGGTCTAAACGAAAAAATTGACGCGATGCTCGATGACTTAATTAATAATTTTCAAACAAAGGTTCGGCTGGACATAAAACGCCAAGAGTTTAAGGGAAAGGTAGGAGTTAGAATTGACGCGTGGGAAACTGATAGTACCACGGATCAGAAAAAAACAAACATCTAGAGAATATAGCCTACGACCTACAGTCAACTAATCAGCAAATAAAGAGACCGAATCAGGTAGCGAAGTTAACCCAAATGCTGACATTAATACCCCACCAACAGAACCAATAGAAAATCACAAACAAATAAGAAAAGACACACCGTCAAATAAATGGAATAAAAGAGATTTTAAGACTCGGAAATGCGGACTGCACTACGCGGAGCCACAAAAAAATTTGCGCTAACGGCCGTCCTTCACGACGGAAGTTGTTTTTTTCATTGTTTAATCCTTCTTGATGGCTTAACACTCTCAACGACAGAACTAAGAGACGCCCTTCGTAAATCGAAATGGATACATAAAAGTAGCAACTCAGGGGAGACAGAAGACATCCTCCGAAAAGATAACGCCTTCGGAGACGGGGTATGCGCTTATATATATGCCATAGAGTATAATAAAAATATGTGCATTCATTTCCAAGCGACTCCAGATAAGATTATTCATCAGAATTTTATAGGAAATTAGGACAGACAATTATTACATATATATTTAGAAAATCAACAGTACCAAGCCCTAATAAAGGAAAACCATAATAAACAAAAGAGGCCTGACGGAAGTAGGAGTTCAGAGGCGGAGCCAGAGAAGCACCCGCCAAGAAGTAAAGAATTAGGACAAAATTCGGAAAATGTGAAAATTGACGATACAGAGAAGGATGAAAAATATGGCGAAGTAAGTGGTATTGGGGAGAAAACACATGAGAAATGCAGGTTACCCGCTCGTAAACCCCCACCTCTACTGGAGCCTCCATCAGCACACAACTCGCAGGGTTCGTCCGATTCATTGCCAGAGAGCGACAGAGAGCGAGGCAACGACCTCGATGAGGCCCTCGTAGAATCGGGAAACGAAGCAGAATGTGACATAAGAAATGACATATTGAATTCAAGAACCCTAGCGAGTTACAGAGTATGCAGAACAAGGCTTCCTCAGGAACTATCACTATGGGCACCAAAGGAGAATGAGGATCCAGCCCCATTTTAAAAAGTAAAAAAAATTGCGGATCACCAATTCAGATGTTTGGAAAATTTATCATTTTGCTCAATAACGGATATCTTCCCTGATACCGAAACTATTGACGCACTCCATGAACGTGGTTATATAAATCCATTGGATTTAAACAATGAAACTAGAAAAGTTGGAATCGCAATTTTATCAAAAGTCAGAATAGTACACGTGATACGTACATACGTAAAAAAACACTTTGACGATACTGCACTAAAATCTGAAATTAAAAAATGCTTAGTATCTCTGAAAGCACTAGTAATGGCGAACAAAATAAAAACTATAGGAATAGTGAGAGACCTTGCGATTTTAAATATAAATCAGTGGCAATATTTAGTGGAGCAAATGGAAGAGATTTTTAAAGACCTCAAAGTAGCAGCTGTACTATACACAAATACACTCGTAGTACCACCGGCCGAGCAGAGATATAAAGTCATAAATGAATACCACGAATCTGCAGTTGGCAGACGCAAAGGCATGAACAAAACTTACAATAGGATAGCACAAGTTTTTATTGGAGAAATATGCGACCGGACGTAAGGCAATTCGTTTTTGGCTGTAAATCTAGTCAAACCAAGAAACTTGTTCGAGTGAAAACAAAACAAGCAATGTTAAGCACAGATACTCCGAGTGGACCATTCGAAAAAATATCTATTGATTTTTACGCACCTGTGAATAAACCTTCGGAACACGGAAACTACCATACACTGTCAATTCAAGACTGGTTAACGAAATACATCGTCCTTACTCCAGTACAGAAAGCAACAGCCAATGAGACAGTACGAGCGCCAACTGACAAATTTATAGCATACTTCGGCGCAACTATGGGGGAGTTCGCCAGATTGTTTAAAATTGATAAAATGGGGAGCACCGCCTACCACCCTCAAAGTAATGGCGCAATAAAGCGCATGCATCATGTCTTAGCAAAATATTTAAAAGCATACCGCGATAAAGCCGAAAAATAGGAAGAACTGTTACCATTGTGTATGATTGCATACAATGCCTCAGAACATGAGAGTACAGGATCCATGCCTTACGAACTACTTTTCGGACAGAAAGCATACCATCAAGCTTAAAGCGTCAACAAGATGATCCAACGCATGACAAGTATTTCAAACAAATTGCTGAGTCTCTAACGGAAATGCGCACTATAGCAGCCATAAAACCGGTACAAGCTTAATTCAGCTAAAAATACTACTATGACAGGAAACTCAATACTAAGGTTTTCATGGAAGGAGAGTCCCTGTTTATCCATAAAGAACCGTCGAAAGGCAAATACGACGCACTATATAAGGGACCCAACGAGATCGTAGCAATCGATTATAAGATCCATAACGTAAAGCTACAGAGAGGCAAAGAAGTTAGAGTCACCCATGTGGATGAAATAAAAAAAACCTGTATACTTAAAACAACTACACAAAATAAAGAATAAATAGCTTTAACTTAATTATCTAAATAAATAAAAAAATGATCAGGAAATAGCCCTTAAAACTATTTTTTTCGCGGCCCCGGACGCGCGACAAATAAAACAATATTTAGCATACTCGATTTCTAATATACATAATAAATAAATAAGTCAATAAAATTAAAAAAGAAAAGATTACAACATGTGAAAAAAAAAAAAAAAATCTGTAACAATGATAAAGAAAAAAAACGTATAAAACTTAAATTATTATAATTAATTTCATTCTTAATCAGCTGCATCGCAAAAATAGATGGAGGCAGAGAAAGTTCATGAAATTTATAAAACAGCACAATGGCTGAACACCCAACATGCGGGACGATTTAATTGATAAACGATAAATAAGTTTGTATTTGGCAGCCCTTCAATTATTTTGCAAGTTTGCATGATCACCTCTTTCGTGAAATAATAGCAAAGATTCGGTGCATTTAATAAGAAAAAAAATAATGTTAAAAGACACAATATTGTCATATGATAAAATGCAAAAAACAAAATTTACTGATGTTAACGCAATAACAAACAAACAAAATAATTAAAAGCTACATACTACTGCAAGAACGATAGTGGAATTGAAAAACGCAGTAACATCATGTAACTGTAGCATGAAAAACCAAATATTAATCATTATTTAAAAAAAAAATTGGTGTGGCAAAAAAAAGAAAAAATATAATAAAATGGAAAAAATGATGATTTATTGAAGACGACAAATATAAATATATGATATATATTTAAGGTATGTGGTAATTAATCCTTTCTTGACAATTGTAACTATTGGAAGTAGTAGATTTTAGAGGAAGTGTGGAACGCGAAAATTTGGATTACGAAAAATTATTATTTACTTTGATTAACATTCGTTACAATTTGTTATTAACGATATTGGCACATACACATAATTTTACTAACCAGGCACATAATGATAGTCCTTCACTTATCTTACTTACAAATAATTCTAGTTACATAAGTAACCTTTACCCTCAACAAACAAAAAAATCAACAGAAAAAAAAGGAGGTTCATCATCGTTCAACCTAAGAAACCGAGAATCTTTTTGCTCATGAAGGAAAGAGTATGATCAGATCTTAGTTTATTGGAACCAGATTAAATAGTTATCGACAGAAAATACGAACTGGAAGTTTTAAAAACAAAAATAAAACAATCATAACTGTAAACGAGACTAAGAACAAAAAATTGTGAAAAAACAACGATATCCGCATCAGAAGTATATGCATACAAAGAGAAAAAACTTTTAAAGAAAATAATCATTAGGTCTCATAAAAGCAGCTTGAACGTCCTAAACGGATGTGCCTGTGTACAATCACAAAAGGCCCACAGCAACCATAAATCGACTCACGGCTGAAAATAATTACAGCTTTACGACCAGAGCAGCAGTCTCCATCGTCAATGAATAACACAGATTTTCTTAAGATAATACCAAACCTCTAACGGCAAACGAAAAAAAATAACTTACCAATACCCTCAGAAAAAAAAAACATCTTTTAAAACCCCCGCAGACTCATACAAATTCATTTTCTCCCTTGAATAAAAAAAATAAATAAATAAAAAGCCAGAATAATGATGAGTGTCGTAAAAAGACATCAAGAAAATCAAATAGAAGAAAATTACTTACGCAATCATCACAACCTCTAACGTCCACTACAACAAACTATGTTACTGGCGTCATAGCATTTAAGAGTATTTGTAACAATAATAATAGGATAGCATTAACAGTTGCAAAAAAAAGACTATTATTATTCAAACAAAAAACTGAAATGAATTAAGTTAAGTAATACCATAAATAAGAGGGAATGCCAAAAATAAAATGGCACAGAAAATAGATTGATTAATGAAAGCAACATACATATTGTTACAACACCAGCTTGCTGGGTGCGTGATACTGTAGCTACTTTACGCGCCTTCTCTTTCTCCTTACTAGCAAATATGGAAGTGCTTCTTCAATCGGGAGCCCCTCTACTAATCTGTTATAGAATAATTATAGGTACAAGACACTCTGGGACCAGCGAGAAGGCACCAAATAACAGCTTAGCACTACGACTGGTAATAATACAACAAGAAGGAGCCAGGAGAATGCCTATCGTCATCCAGATGCAGGGACATCTAACACATGTACAACAGGCCGACAATCAAACTCAGAAGCGTATTGCCGTCAAACAAAAGCCAACAGCTTAGCAACAACAAACCATGAGCAAGCAATTAAATTTAAAAAAAGAAAAAAACAGCATTACAGCCTTACAACAACATTCTCAGCTAGAATAACAATAAGAATAATGATAATAATATTACTAAAAAAAATAAAAAATAGAATAACTAACTTACTAACATTAAAACCTATAATTGCTTGAAAATACAAACAAAAAAAACGTAGTAATGTAAGTTAAACGCAGTATCGCCTTAACCATCGACATCATTGACAATAATTTCAATATGTATACGTTGCATATTTTAATGCACACGCTTACGATTTATATTCAAATACGTACATTATTTGAATAAGGGTAGGTATACTGTTACACAGTGCTTAAGAAATTTAATTTGTCAATGTTCACTTACATCAAATAGTTGTTATTTTACATATAATACTTAACATATTATAATTATTTTCCACATAAGATTGAGCGTATAACTATCTGGAAAGATGTCTAATGAACTATACTGTAATACATTTGCATATAAAATACGCATTATGTACAAGTAACTTTACGAATATGATATTAAACCTACAATATGGAACAATGTAACAAAAAATATGTAAAGTAAAGAAAACCATGTGTAAACATTACAATGTAACCTTGGTACATAAAATGATATTGCAATTTTGCACTTATGTTATAAAAGAGGGAAGAGCGCGTACATGAATAAGAAAAAATGTATACACTTAAACACAGCGCAACTAATCCTTAGGAGAAACGAGGATCAGCAGAAAAATACTACCTCTTTACTTCTTAATGGGAAAAGCGTACAACATAAGCAACAGAACACAAACATTACTCGAACACCTACTCTCAACATACCGGAAAATCGCCGTCGAAGACGACGTCGTCGCGGCCCCGGACGTGTGGCGTACGGTATACAAAGCCCACTAATACGTACGCGTCCCACCACCTCAGATAGGGACGTATGACCAAGAGAGAGGAGAAGCGGAACTCTTGAGTCGGGTCCGAGAATAGAGGAGAAGGAGAAGATTCGGGACTCTCGAGACTGGCAGACGTGCCTCCTGATTACAGCGCTACCCTTGGCTCTTTCCTCAGTTATAAAGAATAATAAAAAGAAGTTAATAGTCCTCACTGTTTACTTATTTCGCGTTCACCTAATCGACCACAAACTCACGTAACAGCCTCGAATCAGCTAATTCTACCCGACTATATGTACTATTTAGAATTTTCATCGCAAAATCAATGTAAATATTATCGTCGGATTTGTCGATATTTTTATACGTGTCATGATCGATACTGTAGTATTAATTCATTCATTCATTTAATACATAATTTCATCATTTATAAACTATGTGTACTTTTTGTGAGGAGTCAGAACACTTTCTACCTCTGATTTTTATACTTTTGGCTTTAGAGTGTACAGCTATTTTCGCTACTCGATAAGTTCAACACATGCTAAATTTTTGTGACGAGTAAATAAATTGTTTTACTTACTTAATTATACAAGATATAGGTCAATAGATTCGTCTACGCTCTGGCTATTTTAAATATAGTTTCATACAGTTTTATATTCTATTAAGATTAGTATCGTTTTTAATGAAATGATTAAACTGTAAGAACACTATGAGTATATAAAAATGCTTCAAATAAACCATCGAATACATTAGTATTTTATTAAAGCAATTTAAAATAATTATTATTCACAATTATATTTAATTGTATATTCTAATTCGGTTGCGATACAATTATTCGAACGATACCACTTCAAATATTACCACGATTTACTTAAGTTTTATGTTTTATATTAGGTGTAATTCTTGCTTTCTGTCAAACGTAAATAGTCTTAAATATATAACTTGTAAATAGGTCTTCAATAAAACTTTTCTACATAATTCAGAACGTATGTAAACTTGATCCTCTGTTAACATTCAATTAGTGCCCCTTTATATATGTCTAAAACTGAAACGTTGGATCCGTCAGATTCGTAATCAGCAACCTTGAAAACTCCCAATTGGTAATTTGCACCGAGATTCAGGCATTTAATTATATTTCTGACCACTATATTCATAAGTAGATTGTGACTCGTTTAGTGGATTATGAAAAATGTGTGACACATATTTATTCTTTCTTACGTCAACCAAACATGTCCAAGATAGAGCCCGTAATGGTTCAGGAAGAAATACATACCTCAAAGATGGCCGAAGTCAACAAAAATAAACTCTCACCGAACTCTGCCGAAGATATACGAACTATTCGGATTACACGAACCATCTTACCAAAGCCCTCTAAGATTATTTAACGTTGCCGAAAAAGACCGATTGCAGCCGAAGCCACTTCTCAACATCCCATTGAGATTTTCTGTTTTGCCCGTATGACTAATTTGGCAAATAGATATACGCACAACAAGGATTTCATTTAGAATATTTAATTTTTTATCATAATTATATTTTAGAGAAATGATATTTAGTTTGATAATTACTATGCTGTTTAACATCGCTTTTCTTTCACAAAAATATTGAATGTATTAAAGATTGTTCTCTGAACTATTCAGAAACTTGAATATTTAAAGCTGAGAATAAGTATTGTATTTGTATTATTTATTCGAAGTATACCCATTTCTGAACTTTTACATATCTTCCTTTCCTAATCCAACGTACGTACCCAACTTATCCCTTCTTTTTCTCAACTCCCCTGGTTCCCCGCCCCGAGTGTGCGAGTCTTTCATGCGGGCTTCTAGCGTAAATTTCTCCTTAGACGACTCGGCCATCCATCCTACTGGATATTAGTTACAGGGCGCAGCGATCATCTCAAGCATACCCCGGAAGGTATCAGATTAATGGAAGGAACTCCTTCATTAACTATCTACCTTACCGTACCAACTGTTAAAATACATAGTGACTTTACCGATGAGCTGACCAGGTCTTGACTTTCCCCGGAAGAAAGCCCCTGGGGGTCCAGACATCGTTTGGAAAAATCTACCAATCGTGTCTTAAAAATCAGATAAGTGGTTTTGCAGTATCCTGGGTACTCCTCCTATCGAAAAAGTCCCGAGAACAAGTATATTTTTTTGTGATCGGTCAGTCGGTCGGTTGGTCTAATTACTAAAGTGAGCATATGCGCAAAGCCCGGAAACTTTTTGATTTTAGGCAAACAAATAAAAATCTCTTAATTTTTGAGCACATATATAATTTGGTATTAAGTCTTGTTATTAAGTCGAGAAACAAATAAATTCATGTTCATCGGTTTTTATTAAGTGCTTAAAAAGTTGTACGCAATTGTTTAAACAAATAAACAATATTTTAGAATTTTCATTTATACAGTTTGATTCTTATTACTTGGCTATTTTTACGAAGAAAAAGTAGCCAGTAAATTTTTCTCAAATTGCTTCTAAAAAAGTTAAAAACTTTTTAAATGCTAAAATCGAGCATTGTCACACGCTCGTAAGAAAAAACTTTTGAATTTTAATTTAGACGATTTTTTTTGCTGTTTGGCTTATTTTAGAAATAAAACATCTCCAGTCATTTATTTAAAATTGTTTCCTTAATAATTCATGATTTTTTGAAAAAAAGTGATTCTTCACATTAGCGAACAAAACCAAATTTTAAATGTGTTGCATATGCTAGATCCATTTAGCGACCTGGCTATATGTTTTTCACAATAAACTCAGTAATAAACAACGTTTTTTAAGGGGTTCTTATAAAAATTCGTGATGTGCTAGCCCAAATACTGATTTATTAAAATCATGTTCGAGACCTTTTTTTGGAACTACGATTTTATTGCTGGCTTAGCAAAGGGAGAACCATCAACTGCAAAGAACGAATTACTTTATTTGAAACTGTACTTTAACGTAAATTTTTTTACTTGTGATTTAAGAAATGCTTCAAACATGGCGTACTAAAATATCAAAAGTTACTACTACTTTAAGCCTTTGCCATTTTTTTCCCATGGGAAGCACGCCTAAAATTAAGAGACTTTTGTAGAATATATTGAGAGTTAGCTCGGCACAATATTTCAAGTCATTTGGAGTTATGTTACAAAGGTTATAGAGTATCAAAGAGACACATTTCTATAAAAGACATCTAAAATGCACCGTTTTCGCTAATTTTTTTCGCTGCTGTAATCTCTAATTAAATAATAAAATACACTAAATATCTATTAGTAAATTTGTAACATACAATACTATATATAAAATGAAACTACACTTAAAGAATGCGAAGCCAATAGTGTTTTGATCCAATATTTTGTCAGGGACAGAAAAATAAAAGTTTTGGGGATTTTCTCATATCTGTATGTAGCTCGACAATAGCTCTACTTACTTAAGAAATCGGACCGATTGACCGACCAACCGCCAACATGGTCCAAAAAAAGCCAGAATGTGTACAAAACATGATTGCGCTATTGTCTAGCAAACTATATGTGAGCTGTGATTGGCTAAGGTCACCCAATCGAGAACAATGTTTTCCCATACAAAATATGATTAGCACCATGTTTCCGTGCACTACTTACTATATAGGTGTATTATACTTTTGATCACGACGTAAAAAGACAAGGTTTTCTGGAAAGCACATGCTTTTGACAACAAAGAAAACCAGTTAGATTTTAGGGCAAGTAAGCTCCATATTTGTCCAATAGAAGATACGTGTTTCACTACAATGTTCTTCTACTACGTCAAAGAACACACTATACTTTACTTTGTCAGAAAATAAAGCAGCACTTGACCGACAGTACCGACAGTAATACCACTGATAAAACATATACTGCGTACCCGTACACTCCAGCTCAATATAAGATTCAAATAAAATAAAATCCAAGCACGTAAAACCAAATAACCAAGTAGTCTTGCCCTCTTACGCTGACTTTTTATAAATATTTTATTTTCTAATTAAGAGTGTAAACAGAGTAGTCTATTAGGTTTCGGGATAACGTACATACAGGAGTCGGACAGAGCAACTGACTAATGGACACGGTGGAAAAAAACTAGGCGTGTGCAAACCATGATTACGCTGTTGTCTAGAAAACTGTAACTGAGATGTGATTGGCTAAGAAGTCCTAGTCGGAAACAATGTTTTTTTCTTATAAAATGTGATTAGCACTATATTTCTGTGTATTATACTGACTATACAGGTGTATTATACTTTCGATTATTATGTAAATAGACAAGGTTTGCTGGATACCACATGCTTTTGACAACTGAGAAAACCAATTAGATTTCAGGGCAAGTAAGATCCATATTTGTCCAACAGAAAACATGTGTTTTAATACAATGTTGTACTACTACGTCCAAAAAAAACAAACTTTGCTCTACTGCGGCAGAAAATAAAAAACGTGGCCGTCGGAAATACCGTTGATAAAACAGATACTGAATGGGAGACACGCAAACTCAAGCAAAATATAAAATCAATACAAGTCACAGTCACCTCAACTGTTTTTTTGTAAAAAGTTACTGTTTTATTCATAATGTATTTTCACATATTTGTTATCATCAATATGTGAATAGTGGTACGTAGTGCGTAAGGCTCTTGCCTGAAAAGAAGCCCTGAAGAGGTCTCAAAAGAAAGGAGATGCAATATAGGCTGCAGATTCAATCAACAATGTTTTGCTCAATGAGAAAGTAGTGGATTTGAATTATTGATATACCCTACAATCATTTACTCACGTATAAATCGAGCAGGTGGAGAGAAATACAAGGAGATTACAATATTAAAAATATAAAATCAAATAAAATAAAAACAAAAAACAGAAAAACAAATCACCAAATAAACTCGCCCAATTGAATTAATGTGTAAAAATAAATATATTATTTAATAATTTAAAATAATTTTATAAAAAAGCAAAAATAAGAATCCTCCTTTAACTAAATAACCCAATATACTTCAACCTTATAACCAAAGGGCAAAGAATAATTGAAGTTGAAACTATTCATTGTTGAAAAAAAAATCGGTTGTATTGGAAAAATAAGGTGATTATTATTTTTTTAGAAGTATTCATATAATCACCTCTTTGTTGTCAGTCTACATGAAAGTGGCATAAATATAGGATTTTTTTTAAATTTAATTAATTTCATCCATGAAATGATGCTATAAATAGTTATCTTATGTATGTATAATGGAGCAGATTAAAGGAAAAGTTTCCCATTTTTTGAATATTATTTTTTTATTTTTATTACTATGATGTTTAAAAGAGGTTGTTTCGAAACAGCAATCGAAATTGAAAGTTTTGTAAAAGTGTTTAATACTTATGTAATGATTAATCTTAAAAATTTCAATTTCATTTTATATTTTGGCAATCTTTGAGTCTTTCAAAATTAACCTTATTATTTTCGGGTGACGTTGATTCTGGTATATGAAAAATGCTAACTTTTGAAAATAAAGATACTAAAAAAAATTAAAAAATTTATCATTTGCAAAATCGAAAAAAAAAAAGGATCACTTTGAAAAAATCGTTTACAGTTACTACAAATAAAAACAATGAAAGAATAATAAAAACTAATGAAGATGATTTCTTCCTAGAACCTATTTATTATGGTGAAATGAGATGTGAATGTCAATATTGTTCAGCTATGTTTTGGGAAGAAGAAAGAAATCTGACTGTTGCCACAAGGAAAAAATGTCTTCAAGTCCTTTAAGTTAATATGATAAGAAATAAAATACATTATGTATCAGATAATAATTTTAGAATACTTATTTGGCATTATAATATCTTTAGTTGTTAGTCTTTTATGAGTAACGAAATAGAACAAAAGGGTAAATACATTTACAACATTAAAATTTAAGAACAAATTTGTCATGTAACTTCAAATACTTTGAAATTAGATAAGAGTAAAGTACCGAAACATGGTCAATTATACATACATGATGATTAAGAAGCCAGACATTAAATTCAAGTCAAAACGGAAATTTAATTGAAAATAT
This sequence comes from Copidosoma aretas, assembly GCA_030522625.1. NCBI lineage: Eukaryota > Metazoa > Arthropoda > Insecta > Hymenoptera > Encyrtidae > Copidosoma > Copidosoma aretas. The sequence goes on from JAPYYV010000837.1 coordinate 39,851, forward strand.
AAGAACATTGACAGGAATCATGAAACACAATCCCATTGCTAGAAATTATAAACATTTGCATTAAATTGCAAATGTGGAAAAACTTCCTAATTAAAAAATGATTTTTTTGAGAAAAAGTGGTAATCAAAAGCATGCATACAGTAAAGTTTTGACAGCAGAATGTGTTATCCTGTTGTAAAAAATAGTAATTAAATCATTATAATTAGAGAAACAATCAAATGTTCATTTCGTTAGAATTTTTAAAAAATTTTTAATTAAAAAAAAAATATGCATTCTATCAAAGATAACTTTTCAAAATTGTTACTTGATATTGGTGAAGGGAAGATTGAAACATTTTAAATCCCTAAAATTTGGAAAACAAAAGATGTATGTTCAAAAAGATTCAAGTCAGTAAACAATTTTCAATGAAAAGTGTTGTACTTACTTCTCACAATGAAAACACACATCTCTTAAATAATAAAATTTTGAATTAAATGGAAGGAAACGTGAAGACATATTACAGTATCGATCATGCAACTTATAAAGGTGTTGACATATCCGACGGTGATATTTGTATTAATTTTTCGATGGAAACTCTAAATAGTATTCGTAAGGGTCTAGCACATTATGAACTTATTTTAAAATTGGAGCAATCGTTATGTTAATAAGAAATCTGTGTACAACTGATGGTTTATGTAATGGAACAAGATTAGAAATAACAAAAATTATTAGAATTTAATATTAAAGCAGACATAATAAATGGTCAAAAAATTGGTCAAAGAGTTTGTATACCAAAAATTATATTAAATACTGTAAACACACCCTCGTTACAATTCATTTTTTACAGATAGCAGTTTCCCTTAGTTTCAGCTTTTGCTCTGATGATAAATAAATCACAAGGTTAAACCTTCGACAGGGTCTGTCTATACTTGAAACAACTATTGTTCTCACATGGACAATTGTATGTTGCGTTATCTAGGTGCAAAACTTAAGATGGTATTTTTATATAAAATGAAAAAGAAAATAATAATAAAGTCAAAAATATTTTTTGGAAAGAAAATCTTAAATAATAGATATACATTGATTTTATTATTAAGTGTATACAGAAGACAGGACCACAAAAAAAAAGACACAAAGACGTGTCTGCGTGTACACTATGTTTTTCGGGTTGCTGATCACGAATCTAAGCTCAGAATTACTCGATCAGGTCGTACTTTTTTCTAACTACAATAATAAGTCTAAATTTGAGCATTAAAAAAAAATTAGGTAACAAAAATTTTTTTTGTCTCAAGATATATTTAATAATGCTTTAATATTCGATGATTACTGAATCATAGTTACAAAACAGATCGGTATCTATAGGTTGAATTTCGCCTCTAACTGCAAGAGTGTACGATGGATCCCAAATCGTAGATAAAATACATAAGTATTTTGGCTGACCATAGATCTATTTATTGCAAATCTTCATACTATACTCTGTTTCGGATATCTATTCTCATTTCTAGTGAAATTCGTTCTATACAAAAAATTTTTGATTTCAATTAAAACAATTAATATGTTTTATTATTAAAAATTGTGAAATTCATTTTTGTTGAAACATATTACTGATACAAAATTGGCATTCATTGTATCGTACTCTTCTGCAGTTAGAGGCGAATTTCAACCCATAGATACCGATCTGTTCTGTAACTATGATACAGTAATCAAATATTGAAGCGTAACTGGATATATTTTCAGAAAAAATAGTATTTATTTTTACCTAACTAATTTTTTTTTAATGCTTAAATTTAGACTTATTTTTGAGGTTAGAAAAAAACATACGATCTGATCGAGTAATTTTGAGCTCGGATTCATGAATAGCGACCCGATAAACATAGTGTACACGGAAACACGTCTTTGTGTCTTTTTTTTGTGATCCTGTCTTATTTATGACAATGACTAATAAATCTAATAGTTTAATATTAATATTTAAGGTCCATCAAAGAATAAAAAACTTGGAAACTGGGCATGACCATGTTTTTGTTATCTGGTAAATTGGCCAATATTTCGTCATCATATATTGACCTCTTCAGGGTACACTGAAAGTTGAAAAATATATATACGAAGTAGTTAACAAAATAAGATAAATATATGTACAATGCAAATTAGTTTACCACTAATATGAATTACATACAAATTACAAAACATAAAAAAAATTTACGGTTTTTTACAAATTGTATAGGGAATATTACCTTGATTCCCTAAACTGCCACAAGCACTACGCGCCACGCATCAGCTGCATAACATGTTCATAATTTGATTTATCTTCTGTGTGTAAAGTTCATAACATTTAAATAACATGCTGAACCTTAGTCGACAAAGGTAAATTTTATGGAGTCAAAGTTTGGAGAATTCAAGTTTAATATTAATATTTCTTACACATTGTAATGCTGATTCAAGAAATAAAGTTCTCACATTATTATTTTTTCTTTACTTAATATTATTACAAGACATGATGAAATGATATTTTGGAAAGAGTAGTTATGTTTAAAAAATTACATATTTTCACCTTGCATACATTTATTCAAGATAAAAATTGATCTTAAATGTAGATGGTTTGACATAATTTGACTTTTTTAAATTGTTTAACAGAACTCATTTTTCTATGATTTCTTTCATACGTATGAAAAAAATTATAAAAATTTAGTTTCATAGATTTTGTAGATCTGCTTACTAGCTAAATTTATCAAAATCCATTCCAACTATGATCACAAATTTTTATAAATGTGTCTACGAAGCCTGTAAAACAGTTTAAACAATACGAGTCGTTATTTACAAGAATGTATACATGTATTAACCATCAGAATTCGTAGGATTGCATGTAACATTGACATAGTAACTAATGTACACAATACTTCGAATATGTAATGCATGAACCGCCTCATAAGTGTAAAGTGATATGGACTTAGTTTACAATACAGCTTATAAATAGAAATCACTATTTGTGGAAATAGCGGGGGTGGTTTGGTCCCAAAAAAAATTGGGACGTACCTTGAAACACTGATAATAAACAGATAAGCAATTTAAGGTCTTTGCGTCACAAATGTAAGAATTAATTTTTATCCCCATGAAAACTACTATCTGCGGTGATTTCGGGGGTAATTCGGTCCCCAAAGAAATCTGGGACGTACCCGAAGACGCATATTATAATACAGAGTAAGAAAATTTTGGGTATTTTCGTTGCAAGGCTAGGAATGAATTTATCCACTAATAAAATTAATAATACTTGCGATTTGCGACATACGGGGCTACTTTGGTTGTGGAAACATTTAGGAATGTAACTGGCTGCGCGAATAGAGATATAAAAAACTCATAACTCTATTTCTGGAAAGTGTTTTTGGATATTCTCATATGATTCACAATATTTAACATTATTAAAAATATGATTAATTTACATCGTATTTTATCATGATAAAATAGAACCAATGTTGCAGGGCGTAAATAGACAGATGTTTCTAGATCAATGTAGTACCGTCTAAAACGTCATTTAACCACCAAAAACTAATAAAAGTGGTCATTTCAAAATATACTAGAAAATGTGTGTGGATAATATATTTGCATAATAGAGTGTGGAAAATTCCTAATTTTAACAGTGATTTTGGTGTGGAAAATCCGATTTTCCGCATAGTGTTTTTAAAAGCAGTGCGGTAAATTATTTCGACACTGATGCAAATTTTTTCGTACAACAAGATTCCCGAATTTTTTTAAAATGTTTACATGATTATATTGATAAGACTTAAAATTACAAAATAATTAGTAGCCAATACGTAGAAAGATTACTGTATGTATACAATAAGAATGCTAAGACAATTTTTTTCTCTTCAAAAAAGTAATTGAAAAGATTACTTATTTACTTCTTTAAGTATCTCAAACATCGATTTACTAATCATGCAAAGAATCCTTGTTGGTTCATACTATAATTTTAACATAATTATTTCTCACACCTATGAAAAAAATGTATAAGATTTATATTCTTAATAAGAAAGTAATTATAAATATTTATTTTTTACTTATTTAAGACATGCGTGACCGCGGCATCAGGTGCTATCAGATTGTCAGATAACTTCGATAACCGAATCAGCATTCGAAATTGACGGTCACATTACCAAGTTGGTTATGCGTGGCTTAGCTGTTTCTTTTCTTCTGGATAAGGATCTGAAAACACTTGTGTATGTATAAAATACATGTTGTCGCATCTCTTAGACGAAAATTTCTTAGTCCAGATCCTTTAGTCAAAGCTCAAAAATCACGTACTACCAGACTAGGGGTGGTATTTCGTATCTTTCTTTTAGCTGATAAACCAATAATACACCATAGGCAATTACACCGAACAAAAAATATGCGATACCACCCCTGAAGACAGTCGCAAAAGATAATTTCTTACATTTTTATTGTTATTGGAGGTGATGTACGATACATCTCGAGCACAAATGTTCTCAAGTGGATCAAAGTATTCGATGTGACCTAACGACTGTATCTCGTAACTTTATAAACTTAGACTTGATGGTGCTGTTTTCATACTTACGTTAAAATGTTAAGACGCTTAAAAGTGTAATGTTTTCAACTTTTCTGCGTTAATGCTAGAACATAGACCTCACTACCTAGTTATAATATACATTACAAGAGTTTCAGTGTTGTAGCATCGTAGTGTTAACATAAAAACGGACCTCTAAATTCTAAATGTCAAAATTTTGACTTAAAAATGCCGTACGCTGCTTAGAAAAGACTAATTAAATTGTTGAGATTCTCCAAAAGCTATGCTTAGCTTGAGCTAATCTAAATTTTTATGGAGGAGGTTACACAATACATTATCATATATGTATACGTACAGAAAATAACCCAAATTAAAAATCAACGTAACTATATAAAATGATTATGTAGCAATTACTCATGACAATAGCACGTAACAATTCCATATCTTTGTTAAACTGGGAATTCTACATAAAATTTCGACAATAGTATACCATTAATTTATGTTTAACTGAGTTTAATTTTTCCTAAATCTATTACAATCATCATGATATTTCCAAGAAAAAATTTGCATGGAATTTCGCAGTGGGGTTTGGTGTGCACGTGCACACACTCAGACATCAAGCCCCACGTAATCAAGGGTTTGAAAACCAAATTAAGTCCCTCAAGGTCACCTGCAGGATCTAAAACTCAGCTTGTACCCCCTAGACCATGTTCGGCATGTAAAACTCGCATTACACGAGGAAATTATTGAGGACATTATAGTCTTTACGGAATTCATAAGGGAAAAAGCCAAAGTCCTCAAAAAATTAATTGAAAAAGAAGCTTGAGGATTTTCTTGGTGTTATTTTTATGATGTTGACAGACACTTGTTCACATTTGGTTGAAGAATTGTTGTTTCTTTGAAATTTTCTCACAATTAATTATCATGAAAGATTTCTTTTACAATATTTTCTGAACACTTTTTGTATAATATAATAATTCTATAGATATTCTTCGGACTGCCAAATCAGCTATTATTTTTATAATATAGTATTAAATAAGATCACTTAAACGATATTAAAAGAATACTTTATTACTTTCAGTAGGAATGCTTTTAGACTTCTTTTTGAGTAATACAAGAGTTTTATAAGAATGCTTGTAGATGAACATTCGCGTATTCTTGAAGAATTATTTTTCTCAGAATATCTGCGACGTAAATATAGTCACTCATTACAAAACTAACTACACTGAACCAAACGGAAAATTTTACTAAAAAGTTTTACATAGAAATTTTAGTAGTATTTGCAGAGAATCATTTTAATTTGTATTTTTCAAATTTGACTGTCTGCATTAAATAATTTTTATTGTAAGGGGCAATGTTCCTTTGGTTTCATATCTCGTAACAGTAATCCAAACTCATAAACTGGATCTTCATTTTTATTGATCTAATCTGTTCGATGTTTCTCAGTGGGGGCTTTGCTCCCCGCTCCTCCACCAGAGACCTCACAGGCAGAACAGCCACCCCTTAATCCTGCACAACCATTGTCTTGGATTATTATTTTATATTAATTGTACAAAAAACTAGCGAAAGTATACATGAAGTATAAAATTACGTGATTATTCAGAAAATATTCATATGAATACACAGTACATAAGTATCCATCGTAAAGTGTTCGTACTGTCAATTTAGTAGTAAAAATAATTCATTAGGTATCTGGAACTACTTGACACATTTATCAATTTTCCATACACGTATTCTAAAAAATCTTGTACGCAACTTGTGTGGGACGATTTTTTTACTCGTGCCGATGCTGGTAACTAGTGCCGTTTTTAGTAACTGGCACTCGTTCCCAGAATCTCTGGCTACTCGTGTGGGGAATCGTATTTTCCGCAATTCTTGTGTGAATAAATATTATAAATCAATAAGGTTTTTCAGGTGGCTTTTAAATAAATATTACACATGTATTTTTTATTTTTCCACAAAAAAAAAAAGAAAGAGTGTGCAACAAGGCTCCGAAACGATAGACGTATGCCGTCATAGTAATACATGGATCGTATTTCGTAATACCATATTTTACTAATAACATATTTTACAGACGCTTCGAACCTTTGATGTACTTTACCTCCGTCATTTTTCTGTTACATAAGGAAAGAAACAATACGTGCGTAATATTATTTGATTGTCGGAACTAACCTTGATTTCATTAATTTTCATTAGTCATCAATCTTATGGTTCTTTTAACGTAAAATAATGAAAAGATGCACAAAGCTGATGCTTTAAGGAGTATATCAAGCCCAAATTGATTGCTATTAGTTACAAGTTGAATGAAAAAAGTTGCATCTCGTGACTATGAAACTGAACTTCGGTGTTTTTAATAAGTTTGAAAAAATTCAGTGTGTCATAGCGATTTCCTGCCTTACCGACTTCCTTATATCAATAGGTTCCTATTATTTATTTATTCGACAGCTATTTTTACGTAAAATGAGTTGACGCATAAAGTTGGTAACAAGACAAACTTATCAAATAAAAATTTATTGTCATTAGATGCAAATTGAGAGAGAAAAGTTTCATCTCGTGACCATTATTCTCATGTACTCCAATTCATAATCACGAGATGCAACTCTCAATTCGCATCTAATGACACTAAATTTTTGCTTGATAAATTTGTCTTAGTACCAGCTTTGTGCGTGAACTTATTATTTTACGTATAAATAGCTGTAAAATAAATAATAGAAACTCATTAGAATGAGGTAGTCGATAAGGCAGAAGCTTCCAATGATACACTAAATTTTTCCAAACTGATTATAATTACTGAAGTTCAGTTTGATAGTCACGAGATGCAACTTTTTTCGATCAATGTGCAACTGATTGCAATAAGTTTAAGCTGAATTGTTACTCCTTAAAGCAACAGCTTTGTGCGTATTCTCATTGTTTTATGTTAAAATAAGCCTAAAACTGACGACTAACGAAAATTAATGAAATTAAGGTAGTCGGTAAGATAGGAACTTCTCATCATATACAGAGCGCCCTTTAGTGTCTCTCTATCGTTACGAAAAATCTGAGCAGGAGGTGTACAGGAGTTCAGTCCTGGCGTCTATGCCTTTCAACTGGATACAGACACTTGGTCTGAAATCAGGCAAATGCACCGGGCTGGATTTTTTCTGAGTGGTTTCCCCACCCACAGGACTTGTCCTGGCGAATGCAGACCGGCATCCCTACCTTCCCCATTCCCCCATACCTCCCGAATCCCAAAGTGCCGAGTGCCCAGAGCAGAACGTAGTGCACTATAAGTTGAAAAAAATGATATAGGTACTTTGGTTAGACAGCTCCGACATCTCTGATCGCTCCGATCGAGAACTTGTGTTCATTTACGGATCGGTCGGATATATCCAACCGCTCCGACCGTTCAGATGTGCATGATTGAACATATCTTATTTATCGTTTACTGTCAGAAAAAGTTTAACAAATACATTGTTTCGCTTGATCTTGAGAATGCTAATGCAATGTTTCCGATAATAATATTCAGATAAACGTTTTTTACAAACATTTTGTAAAAAAAATACATGGCCGTCCGACTGGTAACAGACAACACTCACTGAATGTCTACAGCGCACTTGTTACATACATGCTTTTTACAAAATGACTTCTACAAGCGGTTGAACTGAATATTATTATTTGAAACTTTTCATAGGCACTCCCAAGATCCAGCGGAACAAATTTGTCGCTGAAATTTTTACGAACTTAAACGATAAAAAGCTTTTCTTTAGTCACCAAAGATGCTCGTACGTTAACAGCGGGAGAGAGCAACTAGTATGTATACACAACTACTGGCTGAGTGCGAAGGCCGCAGTGGCGGTTGGAAAACATATTGGAAAACATATGAATGCAAGGGTAAACATAGTTGCAAGACGCAACAATGCAACCTTTTCATATCAGCCGGCCATTTGTTCATGAAGTTATATATAATAGATCACGAAAAATAATACCACACTGTATCTATTATCATCATCGCCAATACGCTTTAAAAATTAGTTCTTGTAACAGTTCTATGTTTATGTAAACACTACTAAATGAGCAAGTACGTAGAAAAAATTATTCCTCAACATGCAGATATTATTGCTATCTTAATCCTAACCTTTTGCGTCCAGGTATATACGTAAAACTTTGTTATTTTAATCAGGGAAACGTATATCATATAATATCATGAAACTGGCCTTGTCCTCGAACATCGTACTACTACTGCTCCACGTACACTGGTTCCTTTACTATAATGCCGGTATTGGATTTGTGCTTGCGATTGTATAGGTGGCCACCTTAGTAGTACGTGGCTGAGTTCCGAATGTCAAGCTCGCTACGTTTAGATAACTGAAATGAGTCTTAGCTACATCTTTTGTCATATTTAAGTCACTGGTAAATAACGATTTCGACTTTCGGATCACAGCCAACTTTTCCAGCTTCGAATTACTGATTTGGACAAAACAATGGTAGATTTTGAGACACTAAAAGATTATTTTAAGACTAATCTAAAACTTCCGTACTCAACTTGTTCGATTATTCAATATTTTATTTATAGAACGCGGCTTCTATACTCAATTTACGAACAGAATTATTATTATTATTATTTTTTAAGCGTGTGTGAGTGTGCAATTAAAATGCACCCACACATGCATACGTATTTACTCCATACCGAGCAAGTTCAACACTCCCCGTTGAAATCTATACTCGGTGCCTCTGTTACAGAGCGCAGAGTGTCGGAGAGAAAAAATTTGGAAGATAGGAAAAAAAGGAGAGGAATCGTTTCGTCCACGATCGTTAGCTAGGACTCATCAATATAGCTCACTAGCGATTTTGCTATATACAAACACGTCTAATACTTGCACTGATACGCGTACTATTTAATTTGATTGATTTCTGGCATACCATTAAAATATAATGCCAAATTTCACACGCTATATCAATCTCACCTTCGTGGTTAGTACGCGTATCAGTGCAAGTATTAGACATGTTCATATATAGCAAGATTGCTAGTGAGCTATACTGATGAGTCCTAGCTAGCGATCGTGGACGAAACGATTCCTCTCCTTTTTTCTCTATCTTCCAAATGATTTCTTTCCTACACTCTGCACTCAGTAATAGAGGCGCCGAGTATGAATTTCAACGGGAAGTGTAAACTTGCTCGGTATAGAGTAAATGCGTATGCATGTGTGGGTGCAATTTAATTGACGCTTAAAAAAAAACAGAATTCTGTTCGTAAATCGAGTATAGAAGCCGCGTTCTATATATTATTTTAAGACGTCAATTAATCTGTCGAGATCCTTAATTATTACAGACAGAAAAAATTACGTACTAGTGCCCCTAAGATGGTATTGCGTAACTTTTCTTCTATTTAAGAATCTGGTCGAACCTATTCTTATCATAAAGATATCTTATGCCATGTTCTAGGCAGTGATACGTTTGTCCAGATAGTTGTACAGAAGCTGGAATAGTTACGCTTTACCACCCAGTATCAGAATTTTTAGGATCTGGAGAATCTTAGTATCTCGTGGTTGACTGTAGGTGTTGGTTGCACTTACAGGTAGCTACACCATTGCTTATTCTGTATAATATTTAAATATATTGTATAACAGATTATTTTGTACTTGTAAACATGAACAATCCACATAATTGTTTAACACAATTTTTTGTGCTTGTGAACATAAACAATTCTGTTACTCATATATTATACAGTCTTTTTACAAAAGGCACCTTTACTGTGCATATTTCGCGAGCACCACGTGTTTGCCGGTATTCTCTTTTCGTCTCGTTAATTGTTTTTAGTAATGTTTTCTTGTTTTTCTTCAATGTTGAAGAAGAACGAAACTTTGCAGGAAGAAAGCGTGGTCGCATTATTCGCGAGCAAATTCTCATTAACTACAACAAAAAAGAAATCTAATATGAATGTGCTAGTGTAATATGGTGTCGAAAAAAGTGAATATTCCAGCGTAGCAGCCACCGCTGCCCGAAACGTTCATTTTTTAACCGCTATAGTACGAAATGTGCAACACGAAAAAAAGGAGGAAATAGGTCCATCGGAGTATCTGCTCGGGTTGACTCCGAGTGCACCTGAACCTATACAAATGTTTATCTTTATCTAACAGACTAATGTTATAATATGAGTATACATTTCCATTGGCACAGGTTCGCTCGGAGTCAACCCGTGCGGATATTCGAATGAATCTAAGGTTCGAGAGTGATAATTCTGCTTAAATATGTTAAGAAAAGTAAAATGGAGCCCAGCTGGCCTCAAGGTACTACTGAAACAGGGGCGGGTCCCGGAGTATATCTTGGAGGGGGGGGGGGATAATGACCAAAAGTATAAATGTAAAAAAAAAAAAAAAAAAAAAAAGATTAACATTCTCTAACTTCTTGACGCCAAAGAAATTTTTATCTTTTTATCCCTGTTATCTCTTACACCTTAGTTTGATCGCCTCTATCGCCCCCCTTAAATCCGCCCCTGCACTGAAACGCCCCCACCACCGTTACAAGGCTATCCACTACCTACGGCCCTTTTTAGGCTTTGGCCGCCGTCTTTTCCACCCCATCTACCACACCAAAAGCAGCAGCAGAAGCAGCAACACCAATAGCAACACCAACTGCACCAGCAACAGCATCAACAGCAGCAACACCAAATTTAAAGCTACCAGTGGCTGTGGTCTGAAGAGCCCCAATACGAGAGGTAAGATGTAAATATGTATCACAATTTTGCAATCAAAATGCTTTTTTTTCTCAATAAAGTAAGTGTAAATACCTTGAATAAGGTCAACACATTATAATATAAAAAAAGATATAAATATCTATCCTGCTTATGAAATAAGCAATATACGATATGTACCTATAGTCTACGAAGCGACTGAAAAAACAGCAGAGTATAACCCAACAGCCACAGAATTTAGATATTAAGATATAAAGGTGGATGTGATTACCTTGAATCTTTACAGACAGAGTGCAATGTTAAAGGTGATCAAGTCTAGCGATAAAATACCAGCCTTATATGGCTTAGACGCCAAAGTTCTGATAAAATTGGTCTTTATTTTAACAAACCTCTTTTTTCTCATGGTCAATTGTATGTAGCATTTTGATGGTTCAAGTAAAAGATAATTTTTGGAGTGTGTATCTTTTTTATTGAAAAAACTTGTCAACTTTTCACTACTCGTCGGTGGCCTCTTCAGGACACGTTTACATCACGCTAAGCTGAAGCAAGTACCTCACACACTCTCCACTGTTGACAGTACCAACGTACTATAGCTACATAAGTGAAACACATGTACTCTTAAAGGATGAGTGTACTTCGACACAAGTATTTGATGACAAACTATGTAAATTAAGAATAAGAGGCCACGCTGGCAACAGTGGGAAGTGTGTGAGGTACTTGTTTCAGCTTAGCGTGATGTAAATGTGTCCTGAAGAGGCCACCGACGAGTGGTGAAACGTTGACAAGTTTTTTCAATAAAAGAGATACACACTCCAAAAATTAGCTTTTACTTGAACCATCAAATTGATTCACGTATGGAGTGAGAAAAGAAGAGTAAGAGTAGTTAATAATATATGTAGCATTGTCTAGATGCAAGAATCCTAATATTTGTATACAATTAAATTCAAGTGACAGTAACATTGTTGAAAACATAGTTTGGGAGGAAGTTTTTGAATATAACAATTAGGAATTGTAAAAATTTACAATATATTTAAAACAGTTTTTCAATATTAATGATTAAATTTAAAAAGGTGGATGTGGCCTATTCACCTCAATATCACAATAAACCGAAAAATTATTTCATGTCTACGAAATATATATATGAAATTACATTTTATGGTAATAGTGTTGATGTTACTAAGATGAACTAGGGAACCACTTAAAAAAATGTGCTCCTGGATGATTACCGCAAGTTGGAGTGGAAAAATCATCATAAAATATTGAATAGATAATTGATATAAATAATTATTTGTTAGGAAATACAGCTTATAAGAGAATTTTTTT